>JANSMH010000098.1:0-83987 GCA_029299595.1 Grosmannia serpens | reverse complement strand
CCTTGAGGACCAGTCCCCCCAGCTGGCCCCCCCCAACCCCAGCTACCGCTTTCCCCCCCCCCCTTTCTTTTCGGGGGGGCTCAAGAGCCCCATTGGGGCGTCGGCTTCGGCCCCCCCCCCCCCCCCCCCCCGGTCCCCTTGCCCCTCTGCCCCTGTCTAACGCTCTCGGTCCGTTGTAGCATCCATGCTGCGAGAAAACCAGCAGTCCCGACCCAACATTTACGAGGTGCTACGAGAAGCCTGTGTGATGCAAGGAAAGGACGTGCCCATCAAGGACGTGAGTTCACCCCCCTCCCCCAAGCGTATACTCAGCAGTCGGCTTCTCACACGGACTCTAGATATACGCTGGTCGATCACCATCCGAGTCGAGGGCCGGCCAGAACGCCGCAGCTGCCGCACCGCCTGCGTCGGCTGCCGTTGTGGGCGCGGTCTTCGCGCCGCCGGCGAAGCAGCAACAGGTTATACCCGAGGTCGTGCCCATGCGAAGAGGCCGGCCCACGGCTCCGGCACAGTCTGGCCGGTCTTCCCGGCCGACCCCGTCGCCGAAACCGGTGACCAGCGGCGATCCCTTTGCTGCACTGGACGCGAACGCGGCAAAGACTGGCTCGGCAGATGAGCTGTCGTCGCGCTTTCCTACGCTGGACCAGTTCGCACTGCTGCACGACCAGGGCACAGAGTTCTCCTTTGAGGAGACGGTTGTGACGACAACGTCGATCCCGTCTGCCGAGCTGCAGATGCCCAAGGACATCGGCCAGCGCGTTGCGGAACGGCTGGCGGACGACGCCTTTGCTACGAGCATACCCAAGGCGATCCCGCAAGCCGCGCTGTCGCAGGCCACGGCGGCCATCGCTGCGGGCAAGCCGGCAGTTGCGGGAGTCAGCAAGACGCCGACCAACGAGCCTGCCATCTACAAGCAGTACCCCCGAGGCAGCTCATCCCCCGAGAGGACGGCAATGCCGCCCTTGGTTTCGGTCAAACCGCGGGAGGTGAGCCGGGCGTCAGCCATCATCTCGAGCACGCCGGAGCTGCGGGCGATATCCGCCCAGAAGGAGGAGCAGGACCAGTCTCCGCCGCGGCCGGAGATGGTGTCTACGGGAACGATGACGTCGCCCTCGCCTCCGCTGCCGCCGAGGGACAGCTCCCGGGCGCGGTACCACGTCTTCCATTTCCCGTCGTCGAGCCAGCACCGGGCATCGAGCGTGCCGAGGAGAAACCTCCAGGACGAGAGCGGCGGGTTCTCTGGGGGCAGTGGGATCTCGCCCTCGCTGAGCTCACAGCCCCACCCGCAGCTGGGCGACAGCCACCATCCGTCGTCGTGCCGGCCATCGCTCGAGGGCGGCCGCCCGGGGCCCGAGGCTCTGGAGCCGGCCGTGATCTCGACGCAGCCAAGGTCCATTCGGCCCCGACCGGTTAGTGCCTACCTCGAGTCGAACATGGACTATCTGCGCGAGATGGAGGGCAGCAGTGGCGGCGGCAGTGGCGGCGGCGTCGGCGGCCGGCCGTTGCTGTCGCCGGGCATGCCGCCTCGCAAGTCCGGCGACTTTAGGCCGTCATCGCCGAGGCTGGCGCCAAGCAGCGGCGGCGGAAGGGATGAAGCAGTCATCGAGTCCAACGTGGACTACCTCCGGGCCATGGAGGATGACAGCAAATGGGACAAGGGGCATCATCACGGAAAGCATGGCGGCAAGCGTGCCAGCATGACGGCGCTGTCCGGGACCAAGAGCATGCTGGCCGGGAAGTTCGGCGACGCGTTCAAGCGCTTCGAGACCAACACGAACAACAGCAGTCCGGCGCCGGCTCGAACCCCGTCACCCCTGAAGCAGATTGAGCGGCAGGACCTCGGCAACAGCAGCGGCGGCAGCGGCGGCAGCGGCAGCGGCTACGATGCATACGACGAAAACGAGGACATTCTGGAGGAGAACGACGACATGCCGCCAGAAGTGCGGCGCGAGATCGAGCGCCGACGGCTGTCCATGGAAGAGAAGCGTGTCGCGGCGGCTGGAGCCGAGTATCGCCAGCGGTTGGCGACACGGGGTCCCGGAGGAGGAGGAGGAGGAGGAGGAGGGGGAGGGGGAGGAGTGGTAGGAGCAGCAGGGGGGGCAGGAGGAACAGGAGGAGCAGGAGGAGGCGGTGGAGAAAGAACCCTTCCGGCGCCGCCAAAGAGCATCGGCGGAGTGTCGCGGGCGGTCTCGATCCAGCACCGGGTGCAGAGTCTGCTGAGCGAATCGCAAACGGCCGCACAGCCAACTCGAACGGCGCAAGGCTACGGACACTTTACCGACGATGCCTTGGGCGACGCAGGAGCAGGAGCAGCTGCGGGTGGCGGAGGGGGGGGAGAGGGGGGGGGATCTGGCGAGCGGCCCGAGGCTCGGAAGAAGCCGTTAGTGCGCACGAGCACGGCGTCGTCGACGGCCTCGGCGGTCATGGACGCTCCCCGGTCGCACGTCACGGGCGGTGGCAGCAAGCCGGCAGCACCACCGAAGCCGGTGCATCTGAACAAGGCGCTGCCTCTGGCGGGCGGCAGCAGCAGCAGCCGGACCAACACGATGGACGGCGCGGCCGCCAGCAGCCGCTCGTCGATGGACATGACGCGGCCGGGATCGCCGACGACGTCTGCGGCCAAGCGGACGGCCAACGTCGGGGCCGGGCGGCTGGCGGCCAAGACGACCGACGGGCTGATCGCCATGGACCTTCCCGGGCAGCCGGTGCTGGAGGGCATGTCGCTGCAGGACCGGGACGACTACATACAGGACTTTCAGCGGCGGTTTCCCAGCCTAACGGCGATCGAGATGGTGGAGCGCGATCTCGCGGCCGAGGAGCTGGGCCGGGGACGGTGACATGGGAGCAGGTCTGGAGAGAGCGTGTCTGGCTGTTCCGGCCGGCCTTGAAGCTCTGTTTGTGCTTCTGGTCGTCGTTTGGTCTTTTTCTGGCTCTTGACTTTCTGGCTTTTCTGGCTTCCGGCTCTCTGGTTTCTGGCCTCTGGCCTCTGGCCTTCTGGCCTCTGGCCTTCTGGCCTCTGGCTTCCGGCTTCTGGCTCTCTGACTTTCTAGCTTCTGGCTTCTGGCTCTGAATTTCTAGCTTCTTGGCTTCTTGTTAGCATATGCATCATCCTATCCACATACACCTGCACGTCTGGCGTGCATATACATATATTTTCTTCTTCGCTCTCTTCTTGCATGCAGCCTTCTGGTCCGTTTTGCAGAGTACTAGACTGCAGCAGCCCAATAGATCCAGTGCCGTTCCGTCCGGGCACCACGCTGATGTGGATATGCCGTCGGGGTCTTGGATGGATGACTAAGCCAAATAATCCCTGTGCGGCTTCTGCGGCTCGGCGACCGACTTCCCCGCGGCAGCCCACAGTGTCAAGTCGGCGATCTTAGCGGACTCGGCAAGGAAGGTCTTTTTGCCTGCCTTTTCTACCTCCAACGGTTCACGTTTTGTTCTCTCTCCTCTCTCCTCTCTCCTCTCTTTCTGTCCGTCTTCCTCCCTCACTCTCCCCTCCTCAGATCACAGCATCAAAGCACGTCTCACTCAACAAACCTGCCTCACAATCAGAATGTGTTTCGGAGCCGACTGTCCCACTTGCTGTAAGTCTAAGTCTTGGTCTGCGATAAGCCCCGCGAAACCCACTCTTGTTGACAACTCTCTCTGCCCCCCAACAGCCAAGAAGTCCTGGCGCGGCTGCGGCCGACACATCCCCCAGGCTCTCAGCGGCGTGTCCGAGTCCGAATGGTGCACCTGCGAGCCGCGCGTGACCGTCGACGGCAAGGAGTATCCGCCGGCTGCCAAGTCTGCCGGCCTGGGCTCCGTTCTCGGCGGGCTCTTTGGCGGCGGCGCCAAGAACGAGGGGGGGAAGAAGAATGAGCTGTGAGACGGAACGAGGCGAGGCGGCAGGGGCGGTTCGGGCAACAGCGGCGCTGTGGACAAGTCGGCGAGCTTATCAGTGAGAGTCTGTCCGTACTATCAGGAGATGCACAGAGGGCGATAATGCGCCAGCGGTGATTTGCTGGCGCGGGCGGTTGGGACGCTCCTTCCTCGCATTTCCATTAGCAATCGGGGCTAGCACCTGCCGTGTAAGAGATAATGTTGATAAATGGGCATTCCTGCTATCTCTCGAGCCAACAGCCAACAGCCAAAAGCCAAAGGCCAAAAGCCGCACGTCTCTGCAGCCCAACGTGAACAAAACAACAAGACGCAGAGCGCGGCACAGGACGAGACGGGAGAAGCAACGACACCAGAGGTTTCTGGGTTTCTGTGCAGCGACGACTTCTGACCAATGCAGCTCGTGCGGCGCCTAGCGGCGCTGTGGCCGGCCGGGGGCCCGGCGACAGCAGACTCGCCCCCTCTGTCCGGCATGGCCGTCGGCGGCCTCGCGGTGGCGGCGCTGGTGCTGCTCGTGTTTGTGGTGCCGGCGGCGCGGTCGCCGCTGCGGCGGGTCCCGGGCCCGCGGCTGTCGCTCTTCACGTCGGCGGCGCTGCGCTGGCACGAGCTGCGCGCGGCACGCACGGCCTACGTGCACGCGCTGCACCAGCGATACGGCCCCGTGGTGCGGCTGGCGCCCAACGAGGTGTCGTTTGCGTCGGCGGCGGCGATCAAGGAGATCTACGGCTCGGCCGGCAGCGGCTACGACAAGACGGCCTTTTACAGCCTCTTCAAGATCTACGACCGGCTCACCATGTTCTCGACGCTGAACAAGGACCAGGTGCCGTGCCCATCTCTTCCTGCTCTCCCTCTCCCTCTCCCTCTCCCTCTCCCTCTCCCTCTCCCTCTCCCTCTCCCTCTCCCTCTCCCTCTCCCTCTCCCTCTCCCTCTCCCTCTCCCTCTCTCGCTAACGCGCTCAGCACGCCCGTCGACGTCGCATCCTGGCCGACCGCTACGCCAACAGCAACGTCGTGAAGCCGTCGTCGCTCGGCGGCATCGAGGAGCGCTCGCGCATCTTCACCCAGCTCTGCAGCTCTGCCGCCGACCACACCCTCGACATCTACGTGAGTTGTGGGCCCCAGGACCGCGCAAGGACAGCGTGCTGACCGCCGGACGCCCAGATCTGTAAATAGCACCCGTCCAGCTGCTGCTCTACTACTACCCCAAACTGACCGCAGCCCAGCTCTCCATGCCTATGCCTTTGACTGCGTGACCCACCACCTCTTCCACCCCTACGGCACCAACTCGCTGCGAAACAAGCACGACGAGGACATCATGCGCGAGGTGACGTTTGACGCCAGCCTGCAGGGTATGTCCCTGCATCTGCTCACGTGTACGGCTCGATCGAGCTGACAACAACCTCCCCCCAGATCGCCTCATCAAGTACTACAGCCCAGCGCTGCACGCGGCCGTCGGGCGGATGCTCTCGCTCTTTGTCAGGACGCGCTCGACGCCGCTGGCCAACACGTTTGTGCTGGAGGCTTCAGCCGGGCCGGAGCCGGCGCCCTTTACGCTGCTCAGCCGCATGAACGACCAGCGGCACAAGGCGGCCGGCTACGACGACGTCGAGAAGAGCTTCGACCTGGTCGACGCGGCCGCCGAGAGCTTCGACCACATGGTGGCCGGCATCGACACCACGGGCGACGCCCTGTGCTTCCTCATGTGGGAGCTCTCGCAGCCGCGGTCGCTGGTCTTCCAGGAGCGTCTGCGCCGCGAGCTGCGGGACAACGCCCGCAGCGCCAGCCCCGTCCCCGCCGACCGCCTGCCCTTTCTCGACGTCGTCGTCCAGGAGGGCCTGCGCTGCTTCCCGGCCATCCCCATGTCGCTGCCGCGCGTCGTGCCCGGCCGCGACTGGGGGACGACCAAGGCCACACGATCGCTGCCGTCAGACGCCCCCGACGGCCGTGTCATCGACGGCTTCTTCCTGCCGGCCGGCACCATCGTCAGCTGCCAGCCCTACTCGGTGCACCGCCTCGACACTGCCGTCTTCCCCGACCCCGACACCTTCAACCCCGACCGCTGGCTGGCCGAGGACGGCGATGCCGACCGCAAGCGCCTCTTCTTTGCCTTTGCCAGCGGCGGCCGCGGCTGCGTCGGAAAGCAGTATGTCTTTTTTTTTCCTCCTCCTCCTCCTTTCCCTCCTCCTTTCCCTCCTCCTCTCCTCCTTCTCCTCCTCTCCTCCTCCTCCTCTCCTCCTCCTCCTCTGACAGCCCCAGCCTGGCCATGGCCGAGATGAAGACGCTCCTGCGGGACATCTACAGCCGCTTTTCCACCGCGCCCGACGCCTCCATGACGGACGAGTCCATGCGCATGTCCGACCAGATCATCTCGTCCCGGCCGCTCGGCCAGCGGTGTCTGCTCAAGTTCACCCCGCTGGACGACGTCTCGGATGCATCCGCATGAGGCTGTCCGTGGAGATGGAAGATGCCAGCCAAGGCCTGGTTGTAGTAGACGGCGGTATCGTAGACGACGACGACATGTGTTACGAATTGGACAGACTGCTCCCCCCAGGCTCGCACCGTTTCGCTAAAGACGAAACGCACCGCGCACACAAAGAAATAAAAGATACGTTTTTACGAGTACGTTTTTCCATATCGTGCTGGTCGTGTCGCAAAGATGCCTCCACTTCGGTGCCACGTGACAGCATGTGTGGCTGCAGATTTGTCCAGGCAGCAACACCCTGGCCGAAGGTGCACGTGCCAAGGTCTCCCTCTCGTTTTGCCCCTCCCCCATTTCTTGTGTGAAAACACACGCCGGTCAGGTGGGGGCTCGCTATTTTTTTCTGCTACCACCTTTGTAGCTTTATATTTTCCCAACCGGCATTTTTCCTGCCTCTGCTTTTTTTTCCTGCCTTTTTTCCTCCCTCCCATCCGCCTCGAATTCTTCCCTCGAAGCAAACCACCCCCAGCCGCGCTCCCAACAAAGAAGAAGCATTCGCCCCGACCGTCCCCTCCGACTGCCCAAAAACGTCGCCAGCCGCCCAGACCTTGCCGTCTTCCCACTCGGCTCCAAAGCTCCTCGCGTCCTGCCAAACGGCCATCGCCCTTTTCGTCACCACTCGCCGGTGTCCCCTATCTCGCACTCCTGGGCTGCTGCACTCGGCGTCTACGCCTCTCCCTATCAAGACGACCATCACCAAACCCTCCCCCACTCCCCCTTCCTACACAAACACAGCACCCAGATACAGGTCTTGTTTATGTATCAGCACGACAATATCTCCGAGTCTACTCACTCACCTCCCATCAGGCTGCAAACATTTCGCATAGCGCGGAAGTCTTGTAGCATCAGTCAGAGCCCTCACGGTTGAAACCCATCCGCCACAGAAGCCCCAACGCTCAACGTCAAAACGCCCACACGACCACCCAAAACTTCGTGCTAAACGCTCCCACAGTGCAGCAAAGCAACCACGGAACAGCAGAGTTTAGTTTCTTCAGCACCTTTTGCGTTCATGCCTCCGACTTTCAGGATCCAGCACCGACTTTCCCTTATGTCCACGAAAAGCCTCGATCTCCACTGACACCCTCCTCCTTCCCTGCCGCTTCTTCCATGCATCCCCGGACCTCTGCTCCATCCTAGCTAGACAGAGCCAAACCTCGCCGCGACCTCCTCGCCCCATTCCTCGTCTGCTCTGCCCACCGTCACCACGGCCCCCTCCTAGCAAGCCCGCACTCCAGCATCCCTACCAGGAACCTGCCACCCAACCGCCACCATGAGTCTCATCAACGTTCGCCGTGATGTCACGGACGTCTTCTACCGCTACAAGATGGAGCGCATCCAGACCAAGATCGAAGGCAAGGGCAACGGCATCAAGACGGTTGTCACCAACCTCAGCAGCGTCGCCCAGTCGCTCGCCCGTCCCGGCGCCTACCTGATCAAGTACTTTGGCTTCGAGCTGGGCGCCCAGACCAACATCGACCCGCCCGACGACCGCTGGATCATCAACGGCGCCCACGAGGCGGCCAAGCTGCAGGACTATCTCGACGGCTTCATCTCCAAGTTTGTGCTCTGCAAGAAGTGCAAGAACCCCGAGACGGTCGTGCAGATCAAGGACGGCCGCATCTGGCTGGACTGCAAGGCCTGCGGCCAGCGCAGCGAGGCCGACCTGCGCCTCAAGCTCAGCGGCTTCATCCTCAAGAACGTGCCGAAGAAGGGCAAGAAGGACAAGGCCGAGCGCAAGGCCGCCCGCAAGGCGAAGCAGAACGGCACCGCCGGCAACGGCAGCGGCGACGACCCGTCCGGCTCGGCCAAGGAGAACGACGACGGCGGCGGCAGCGACGACGACGGCTCCACCTCGCCCACCGTCGGCTCGACCATCTTTGCCGCCGCGCCCGGCGCCGCCTTTGTCAAGACCGCCGAGGATGTCAGCGCCAAGGAGGTCGAGTGGAACGTGGACATGACCGAGGAGGCCGTCCGCGCCCGCCAAAAGGCCCTGCCCGACGAGTTCAAGCAGAAGATGCTGCTCAACGGCGCCGGCGGCGACGACGACGACGACGACGCCGAGGGCGGCGGCAACACCGTCTACGACCAGCTCGGCGACTGGATCCGCGGCCAGGCCGAGGAGAAGGGCGGCGTCGACAAGGTCGTCGACATCAACGTCTACGTCAAGGCCCGCGAGCTCGGCATCGAGGCCAAGCACCGCACCGTCCTCGTCCTCGTCCAGACGCTCTTTGACGAGAACATCCTGGCGCAGATCCCCAAGCGCGCGAGCATGCTCAAAAAGGTGAGTTTTCCGGTTCCGGCCCGCGAGGCTGCCGAGGAAGAAGCGAATGCAAATACTGACTGACCCCTCTTCTCAGATGATCACGTCGGAGCGCCACGAAAAGGCCCTCTTGGGCGGCACCGAGCGCCTGATTGGTCAGCTGCTCAAGGCCCACCCGGACATGATCGACAAGCTCGTCAAGATCCTGCAGCTGTACTACCACAACGACCTCATCTCCGAGGACGTCGTGACCAAGTGGGGCACCAAGGCCAGCCGCAAGTACACCGACCTGGCCACGTCCAAAAAGGTCCGCAAGGCTGCCGAGCCCTTCCTGACCTGGCTGGCCGAGGCCTCGGAGGAGGAGTCTGAGGACGACGACGAAGAGGATGAGGATGAGTAAGCACAAGGTGGCAGCGGCGCGCCTGTCGCGAGGAATCGCAGGAACAGATTGTCATTCATATTGGGTCCTGCCCGGCCTCTTTTCCGGATAAGCAAAACGAGCAGGGGAAAAAATAGGCTCCAAAATCAGAGGGCCGGGCTTGCTTGGTGTCTTGTTGTATTGTCTTCTCCCCCCAACCTGTAAATCGTGCTGTAGCATCATTACCCTCTTCTCTCCTTCAGCTGTTCAGTGCCGAACTCTTGTAGACGGCATTGTGGTAGTTTTACAATTTTATTCTTATCATTTGAGGCAACATTTCTTGTCCATCAAGCTGCAATACCAGTCTCGTGTGCTCATTACCGCCGTCATACAACATACAACACATCAGTCCGTGGTCCCCTGGCCTCTTTAAGTCGCAATAACCCCCGAAAACACCGGCATTCTTCCGTCCTTGGAGACATTCACAACAGCCGATAGACAGCATCCCCCGAAAAAATAGAAAAGCCTCAAGTCGCACATAGCCTCCAATTCAGAAAAGCACGAATCACCACTGATCTGCTACTGGAGCATCTCTACCGATTTTGTCATTGTCGCCCCGGAAAGCTGGCGGGTCGTGCGAGCTCTGGGCAGCCGTCGGATCGCCCCAGCTGGGAACAAAGTCGTCGTTCGTGGCCCTGTTTTTATTTCGTCTCACTCGGCTCTGTCTCTCTCGATTGTCACCAGCGGGCTCCTGTGTGTATGAAACTGGAACCTCCCACGCGCCTGGCATAGAGCGGGGTTCTGGCTCATTGTTAGTTGGCCCATTCCTTTTCCCATCACGATCTCTGGTAGGTGGCCGGCCGTTGTTTTGGCTTGATATCATCGCGTGGGCCATACCTTGACTAGGGTTCGGTGGCTCATCAACCCAACCCCAATTGCCAGCTTCGCCACTGTTGCGGTTCTTGTTTATGGGTTTCCTGCTGTAAGCCATCGGAGGAATGACATTGGAGTCCGAAGGCAGCCCGGTGAAGCCAGACGAAGACCTTCTCCAGCTGCCATTGTCATCTGCCGAGTTGGGTCGGTCTCTGTTCTGGCCACCAGAGTTGTCATTGCACCAATTTCTCTGCGAAACGGCTTCGTCTGCGCCGGCGTTGGCCCAATAGTCTGTTTCGCCATTGTTGTTATTGTTATTGTTGTCGGCGCTCCCGGTTCCCCATTCGTCCTTCTTTTTATCGGGGCCTCCCCAGTTATCTCCCCCGTGGTCTGCTTGATTTGCACCAGGAGCACTGCCCCATGGTTCCGCCGAAGTTTTGTTTCTCCCACCTTCCTCGTCGTTTTGGTCCACGGACGGCGGATCATCCCATGCACTTCTGCCCCATCCCTCTCCATTGTTGTCATCGTTGTCGAAGAGGTTGGCAGCATTGTTGTTGGAGTCAAGACCTTCATTGCATTCGGTTTCTCTCGCCCTTTTCCCATGGGAGGACCGATGGCGCTTTTGACGGCGGTCCGGAGGCGATCCATAGTAGTTATTGTCTCGATACCGCCCGGGTTCCTCCATTATCTTGGGCGGGGACTTTTTTCCTCTTCTGGGCGTCCTGTTCTGAAACTCATGGCTTGTGTTTGCCTCCATCTTCTCGTTGGAATCAGACGATACGGTTCTGGTTCTAGCCTCCAATCCCATCGGATTGTAGTAAGGCAGTGGTGCAAACCCAGGCAAGCCTGGGTGAGGAGGAAGCGGCTGCCCAGGCCAGTATGGCATTGCCGGGTTGTAGGAGCAAGGAAGTCCGAATGGCGAGGCCTCGTAGTGTGGGTTTGCCATTGGATGCGGTACGCCGACAGGCAGGCTGGCAACCCTGTTTCTGTGGCGAATCGGGTACATCGTACCCGTCGGGTTCCCGTAAACAGGTCCGTGGTAAACTCGGATCGTACCAGTATCAACGTCATAAAAGGAATTGGGCCGTGGATCTTCAGGTGCCTCCACAGCATGCTCAACCTTTAGCACCTGTGCCTTGACTGGAAGTAGGAGGTTTGGTCGGACAAAGTCTGGGCGCGGAATTGTCTCGGCTTTGAATGGTGCGGGCTGGACAGCCGGTACCTTGGTGTTCTCCTGAGTCTTCGCAGGCTCGGCTTCAGCATTCTTGGCCTCAGGAACCTTGGCCTCGGAAGCCTTGACCTCATCCTTCGCCTCGGATATCTCCGCAGCCTTCTCCTTTCCTTCCTCGCCTCTCGATGTGCCATTTTTTGACTTTGTCAACTTGAGTCAGTATGCATCTGGCGAACAGTAGGGTTAAGCCTGTCTTACTTGATGCTTTCTGAAATAGTGCCTATGAGTTCTGCGTGACCTTCTTCTGTTTCCCGGAGAGTCTGTGTCGGTGCTCACGTAAGACTCGTAGCTTGTCTCGGACTCGGACTCCTCAATATGAGGGACTTCTTCTGACGAATCTGTCACGGGAGAAACTGTCAAGTGATTTTAAATTTTAGCAATTCTATTTTTCCAGACTATCGCCATCAGCAGCTGGTTTACCCCTGTGTTTTCTCCTCGTGTATCGAGGTCGTGGCAGCTCGTCATCACTGGTTTCGTCTTCATCAGAGGAGCCCCCATGCCCAAGCTGTCTTAGCTCTCGGAGCTTTTGGCTCAGTCGACGTTCTCGGTAGCGGAGACCCAGCTTGATCTGTCTGGCCTTGCACTTTGGACACCGACACGGCTCCGAATCGTCTGTATCGTGGCCACTAGACAACGACCTGCTGGAACGGCTCCGGCCGATACGCCTCCTGTTTCGACGGCGTCTCCGGCCGCGTCCATGCCCGTCGCTGCTGTCGTTGCCTTCCGGAGCACTGCTGGCCTCGCCGTCCTTTTCAGCTGCCACGGGGGTATCGGTTGGCGTCTCGGGCGGCGAGACGGCCGAGGGCTTCTTGATGGCCGGCTTGGGGGGACTAGAGAACGAGACCTTTTTGGCAGCCGGGTTGTCGGGCTCTGCAGCCGCTTCGTCTCTCTCGAACCGAACAGCGCGAGGGTAGGTTAGGGCCACCTTCTCGACCTGCAACTCGTCGTCGGTGAACAGCTCTAGCTTGTACTGCTGCACCTCGCTGCTGTTCGGAGGGGGGTTGTTGGGCTTTCGAATTCGCCTGGGGAGGTTCTGTCCGATCACCCACTCGGCGAACGAATGAGGAGGCATCCTGGTGGTTTGAGTTTAAGTGCACAGTCACTTGCTGCGTGCCGTTATTACGTAGAGGTCTGGAAGGAAGTGATCAAGTGCAAGACATTCTTTCGGGGTGGGGGTGGATGGAGGATCTGAACAAGGCGAGGTTGATCTGAGGTCAAGGTGAGAGGCGGAATTGAGAACAAATTAGTGCTGGTGGGCGGGTGAGAGAGTATACGACAGCAGTCAAAATGGGAAGAAAGAAAAGGCAGTTTCAAGAGCCTACAAAAAAGACAAGGACAAAAGAGCAAAAGGCCAGGGAACGAAAAATGGAGAAAGTCACGACTCTTGCCAGTTCAAGATTCCCAAAACGGATAGAACAGGAGGCAGCGCTGAGAAAGAAAGGAAGGAAGCAGGCATCTGGCAGGGGCAAAAAGGGTGTGAGAGGTGAAAGGTGAAGGGTGGCAAAAGGTCAGGAGGCCGTGGATGCATGGAAAGGGAAGGTGCGTCCCGACGGGGTCCTTCCTCGGATCGGCATTGGTGTTCAGGCAACGAAGTCATCCGCAACGAGCAATTCACGTGAATATAGTCATATTAAGATGCCTGATAGCACTCGTGAAGCGCCCCTAATTCACCAATGTGCAGGTTCCATGGCAAAAAGAAAAAAGAAACAGAACAGGGGAAACAATATGAGACACGCCTTGTCATTATACTTCTGCGGGAGCGGGGTGCCACCGCCAACCGTCTGGAGTTCTCGCCGTAAAAGCCAGCAGAGAGGTTGTCGTCCTTCATCCTACACGCAGCCCGCGGGACCGTCGGGAGGCCCTAGAGCTGTGCGCGCGCGCGCAGCTCCTCCGCGTCCCAGCGCCGGTTGATCTGCACGTTCTGCCAGTACGTCCAGGCGGCGGCGGTCAGGCCGAGCGGCGGGCAGAGCAGCAGGGCGTGATGCCACCAGGGCGGGCTGGCCGAGCGCATCAGGTCGACGGCGGCCGCGACCTGGCGGGCGAGGTCCTCGCGGTCGCCGTCGTTCCACAGCACGATGCCGCGGCCGCGGGGGGTGGCGGTGTGAGTGCGGGTGCCGGTGCCGGTGCCGGTGCCGGTGCCGGTGCCAGTGCTGGTCATTGCTCCCTCGCGTGCGGCGCAGCGCCGCGCCTTGTCCCGCACGTCGCCCTGGCTGCGCACGCGGTTGGCGGCATCCTCCTCGGTCAGGTGCGGGTTGCGCGCGCGCAGCCGTGCCAGCTGGACGGCCTGGTCGCGCACGGCCACGACCAGCACGGTGCCGCACAGCAGGTCCAGGCGGCTCTCAAACAGCAGCGGCACGTCCAGCACGACGGCCCAGCAGCCGGTCACGTAGCAGCGCGCCAGGCTGCGGTACATGGCCGCGCGCACGGCCGGGTGGATGATGCCGTTGAGCACGGCGCGGTCGCGGCGCTGCGCCGGGTCGTCGCCAAAGACGCGGCGGCCCAGCACGGCGCGGTTCAGCGGGCGGCCGCCGCCCGGCGTGGCCGCCGCCAGCAGCAGGTCCGGCGTCGTCGGCCCAAAGTAGGCCACGATCTTGCCGTAGGCCGGCGTGCCCGGCTCGACCACCTGGCGCGCCAGCAGGTCGGCATCGATGACCGGCAGGCTGTACGACTCCGACAGCAGCCCCGAGACGGTCGATTTGCCCGTGGCAATCGACCCCGTGAGCCCGATGAGAAGCATGGTCGTCCGAGATGCGAAGAGGCGTCCGTCCGTGGCCGGCCGCAAGCGAGTTCAGTCCGTCAGCCGCGTGTCGTGCGTCCAGAGAAAAGCTCGGCTAAAGTCCTGCCATATGCAAAGTCGCGATGAGGTCAGACGCACGTGACCTGCGCCTCTGCGCTATGCCGCCCTGCATGCGGGGTGAGAGGAGAAAAGATGACGAATGTATGCCCCTGCATCGCTTGCCGGCCGGCGGGCAGACTAGACTCTTTTCGCCGCAGGCGTGCTTGATAGCCTCATGTCGCTGTCGAAGCGACTTTGAGAGGCACTACTATGTATGTGCATGCAGGAATGTCGTGCACCGACAGGCCGTTGCTAATGCTGACTAATGATATGCACGTTTTGCATCAGAATGCAAACACGGGGGGCATGTACTGTAGGCAAAAAAGGGCAGTACTGTCAATCAAGTCATAAATAGAGCTTTAGCATGCAGTCCTTTCACTGGCTACAGTTCTCGCCTATCGCCTATACTAGGCTTGTATTACCGTTGCTCATTCCTCATTTCCTCCCATTCCCATTCCCATTCCCATGTGACCCTCCACGCATCTGCCGCATATACGATATAAATGACGCACCACCTCCAGGTGCCATCTGATTCGAAGCCACGATGCAAAAGTAACAGCAAAAAAGAAGAGAGAAAAACAAAAACAAAAGAATGAAGCCATTCATGATTGCATGCCAGCGGTCGGGAGGGCTGGACCGAAATCTCATTTGAACTATTCAGACCCAGTAAGCATGGTATTCTGGTTTCCCGAAAGACGCGGACAAGCCCTTACCTTTGACAAAGCTGCGCAATATACCCAGAATATCTTGGGGGGAACCACCGACATCAGTTGGGCAGCCGCACGGCGTAAAAGATGCCGCTGTCGGTGACGTACCACCGGCAGCCGATGCGGTCGACGGTGGCACGGCTGCGCTGCGTCCAGTTGCCGTCGAGCTCGCGGACCCAGTAGAAGCGGGACTTGTCGTCGTCTGCCGGCTTAAAATCCTGTGGCTCGTAGAGGTTGTTGGCATGGGCAAACTCTAACTGCTCTTGGAGGACCTCGCCGGGCGTCTGGCCGACGCCCATGGCTGCTTCGGGGTGGATTCCCATGCCCTCACCATAGTTACCTGGCATTGGGGCCCCGCCAGACATCATCATAAAGGTGGGAGGTCCGCCTCCGAGCCCGCCTCCGAAGCCTCCGCCGGCCATGGGCACCTGCTGCATAAAGGTCGGCTGGGCCATTCCCGGCTGCTGTTGGGCGACATAGGGCATCATCGGAGCGGTCGTGGTGGCGATCCCGCCAGCGGCGATGGGAACGGCGGAAAGGGGCAAGCCTTGCGCCTGTGAAAGCATAGCACGCCATCCGTTAGCATTTCGGCAACGTGGACCACATCGATGAATTGCCAAAAGAATAGACCAATGCCAAAAGTCAAAACGAAGACGGCCACCAAGGGACTCATAAACAGGGAGGTCAAGGCAGTGGGAAACAGGCTCGGTAGATGTGCGGTGGCAACTTGCATAGTAGTTCTGTGGAGAGGGAGGGCAGCACATGAGAGGGGAGGAAGAGGCAGTAGGCATCACCGGCGGCTGTGATGTCCAGTTCTGATGGCTGTGCATCTGCTGGAGGTAGTGGTGGCAGTAGGGATTGCTGCTGGGTGAACTGACTGTGGCATAACCGGCGTGCGGCGCCTGCACGTAGACGATGCCAACGCCGCCTGGGCCCTGGCCGGCAACGGTCATGTCGCTGCGCGGAATGTACGTGTGCACCATGAGCCCGTTGGTGGCATCGGGAACAGCAGGGACAAAGGTCACGCCGGTGCTGGACGGATCCGTGCCGGCAGCCAGGTTGGTGGCGATGGCGTAGGGATAGGGTCCTGCCGTGGTAGCCGCGACGAAGCCAGGCTGGCCGGGGATCCCGTAGGGCATCTGGCCGTATCCCTGAAAGGGGGTATTGACGTGGGTGAAGACCGGATTGACGCCCAGGGCCGGGTTGATGTTGGTGTGGACGGCGTGCAGGCCCGCCGCGCTGTTGACGCAGGGATTGGAGGCGCTGCCGGAGACTCCCACGGCAGCAGCGGTTGCAGTGGTGGTCGGCAGGGACGTGCCGCCGTTGGAGTTTTTGAAGCGCGGCTTGGCCTTGGCGTTGGCGCCGGCACGACGTCTCAGATCGACGCCGTCGCTGTCGTCGTCGATGTCGGTGACGTCCTCGACCCTGGTCCGGTGATCCGCGTTTGGCTGCAGGAAGGGGTGGGAATACGAGTGGTGGGGATGATGCCGGCGCCCCTTTGCAGCAGTGGCTGAAGGAGGAGCTGACAGGTTTCCGGCGTTGGCAACGTTGAAGGAGACACGTCGGCCGCTGGGCTTGAAGTTCTTCGCCGATGGTGAAGACAGGGTTGACGAGGACATGGTCTCGTGGACAAGGGAGACGTGAGGCGAATTGGTCAGGTGGGAGAGGAGATAGGGCCGATGGGAAGAGAGAGAGAGAGAGAGAGAGAGAGAGAAGGAGAGACAGAAGGAGAGAAAGAAAGGAGAGAAAGGAGGCAGATGTGGACGGAAGAGAGAAAAGAGCAAAAAGCAAGTGAGAAAAACAGGGGGAAATAGAGCAGACAGGGCAAACAGAGCAGGAGCGGAGGGTAAACAGGGCAGACTGGGGCGGCAACGGCGAGTTTCGGCTGAGAATTTGGAAGAATGGCGCCGAAGACCGAAACGAGCAGGTCATGTGGGTGAAGAGGTGGTGACGTGTCGGACAGCAGGCAGGACAGGACGGAAATGGCAGAGAGGCATCAAACAATCAGACAATCAGACAGGACAGCAGAACAGGCGCGACGGCTTACATCGGCTTGCTTCAGCACCCACTGCTGGCCGTTCCAGACGTACTGGAACATGTTGCTGTTTCTGGAGGGCCGGTACGGCTGCATGGGGTCGTCTTCGAGATAGACGTCGGCAAAGGGCCAGCAGGGAAGGCAGCACATGTCGTGAGATGGACTCTGTGGCAGGTTTCGCTACGGTTGATCTTTCCTGGCAGGATAGCGTGGCAGTGCTGGAGGTCTTTTGGTGATGATGGCAGAAACGAGTCTCTGCTCCGGACATTGTGCAGAAATAAAAGGGCCGTAGGGACGCACCTTCCCAGCGTCGCAGACGGCACCACAGACGGCACCACAGACGGTAGAATAGTGGATGCAGACAGTATATATCCCATTTTGACCCCCAAACGCCTGCGACACACGCCAGTGTGCGCGCCCTGCCGCGCGGGCTCTATGTGTGGAATGAAGAATGGGAGGGGAATCGGCAGAAAAGAGAGACAAGAGAGACAAGAGAGAGAACAAAAGACGTCTAGAATACAGCTGTCCCAGTGAGTAGAGAGATTATGAGGCGAGATCGCCCTCCCGTGCTTGCTATGCTTTATGCACTGTCCGGCCGTCCCAAGCCAGGCGATCTCGCCTGCCGGGTTCCTCCTTGTCGGGGAGGGGCGGATTCGCCATGGTACCCAGCACGAGGGCGTGTGTCGTGAAGGTAGAGGGGATACGGTAGGCGCGACTGTGCTCTTATTCGCCATGCGGCTCGGGGACGGGAAAGAATGTGCGTCGTGCGAGCTGGGAGTGTCAGTAGGGATCAGGGGGGGGGGGGGGGGGGAGAGAGAGAGAGAGCTGGAGAAGCAAAAGGAGGAAAGCCAGGGACAAGACATACGGCCCAGGCGGCGGCGACCGAGGCCACGATGCCGCCGGAGATGAGCATCGGGCGCAGGCCGCGGGTGCTCTTGAAGACGATGCCGCTGAGGCCGCCGGCGAGGACGGAGTTGGCGGCGTCGTGGCGGCCGCGCAGGTAGCCAATGTACGAGTTGATGCAGTTGTAGACGATGGCGACGACGCCGGCGGAGTTGCCGAGGAAGGGGCCGCGGCGGGTGACGGCGTTGAGCACGGAGTTGAGCCGCAGCTTGGGCGGCTGGCCGGCGGACCGGCGCAGGCCCTCCTGCATGCCCCAGGCGCCGCCCAGCGAGAGGGCGGCGAGATAGGTGACGCCGGTGCCGTAGCAGAGGTCGTCGGTGAAGCCGCGCGACGGCAGCACGGACTGCGAGCCGGGCAGGTCGGACAGCGCCGAGTCCTCCATGGTGATGTACTCGAGCGTCTCGCGGTTGAGGCCCGCGAGCGGGTGCAGCTGCGTCGGGTCCGCAAACGCCGAGCTCTGCAGAAACACCTCGGCGCCGCCGCCGGCTGCCGGCATCGCCGGCGAGGCAAAGACGCTGTGTTGTGGCGGATAGGCCTCGGCGTGCGACAGCGCGTGTGTCGGCGCCGCCGGCTGCTCGTCCGCGCCCGACGGGCTGCTGCTGCTGTGCGGCGACGGGGACTTGCGTCCCGTCAATGCGTCCCAGATCGACATTGTGGGGGGAGAGGGAGAACGTCGAGAGGGAGAGATGGAGGGAGCGAGAGAGGGAGGACGTCGAGAGAGGGGCGATCCGACGAGGGCGGCTGTTGCAGAGGCTCCCCGCGTCGCTGTGGGTCAGAACGAGCGGGCGACAAGAGAAGAGCGCGCGACGAGAGAAGAGCTGCCGTGGCCCGGTGCCGTCGTCGTTTGCGTGCGGTCGCTTGTGTGGGCTCGTGGAGGCGTCCAGGTCGTCGGAACAGCCAGAATCACGGAAAGGCAATTGCAAAAAATTCCCACCACTCGTTCGGCTGGGCCGTGCGTTTTTTTTTCTTTGGCCCGGATAAGTGGGACATCAGCCTCAGTATGGTGGTGCACGTGACCTCGACTGGAAGACAGGACTGACGATTGGGTTGTTGCAGGCTTTTTTCGCGTGTGCAGAATCAACTGTATGCACACGGCCGCGTTCAACGCTTGTCGACCTCTCGTGGACAGCGACCAGGCACTCGACGTCAAGTTCCGGATACAGTCATTGGCTTTCACCCCGATCTCATCCCATCACGTGACCCTTCACGTGCAACCTAACAAAATTCGGGCTTCGTGAGGTTATCAAGGAGTAATTTTTCCTTTGAAAAACTCCTCAGCAAGCAAAGTTGGACCAGTGCCCTAGCTCTTTCCCGAGAAGACATGCCTTTGTAGGTACAGTGACGTCTCATCATCTCGCCTCGCAACGGGGACCATTCGGAACTTTTTGACCCGCGGCAAGATGGAGCAGGTTTCTCTTCCCGACGTGGACGACGCGGCGGCCAATGCGAACACGCTGTTTGCGTGGCTGGAGCAGCAGCCGGCCGACCAGGCGAGCGCGTGAGCGTTCTCTCTCTCTCTCTCTCTCTCCCGGGGTGCTCGAGCGAGCGGCTAACGGGGAGGGACAGGCTGGCGGAGGCGCTGTTTGTGCAGCTGCTGGAGCGGGCGTCGCGATCGCGGACGGCGTCGGTGAACGCGTGCACGAAGCTGGTGGGCTTTGTGCAGCACTGCGCGGTGCGGTCGGGCGGCGGCGACACGGCGGTGGGGGCGTGGGCGTTCCGGGCGGCGACGGCGGAGCGGCTCTTCCACTTCTACATGGAGTGGAACGAGAAGGACCAGCACCGGTCGATGCGGCTGGTGCTGGACCTGCTGGCGCTGCTGGTGCTGCAGAACGGCGACGCGGGGACGGCGGCGGCGCTGCGCGCGCACATGCTGCAGGCGCTGGCGGCCATTGTCGGCCACCGGTCGACGCGGCCGCTGGTCAAGTCGGCGATGGCGTCGCTGAACCACCTGCTGGCCAGGTCGGTGTTTTCGCTGGACGACGTGGCCATGGCGTATCGCCGGGCGGTGGCGGGTGACGGCACCGACGGCGAGAGCGGCGAGAGCGACGAGAGCGACGAGAGCGACGAGAGCGGTGTGCCGGCTGCTCCTGCGGCGGCCGACCTCGCGCTGTGGCAGCGGTTTGTGCGCGACATGTTTGCGTGGATGTCGCTGCACTACGTCTGCCCCGTGGCCGGCAAGCTGCTCGTCGGCGTGTTTGGCCACCTGCAGGCGCGCGCGGCCTCGACCGGCTTCACGGCGGCGCTGTGGCTGCAGTGGCTGCGCGACGGGCTGGCGGTCAACCCGCGCATCCTCGAGGACGTCAAGCTCTACTTTTTCATCCCGCTCTTCCGGGCGGACCGCGACGGCTCGCTGGCGCTGCTGGCGCTGCTCAACCAGACGCAGCCGGCCGGCGACGCCGGCGACGCCAGCGACGCCGACGGCGGAACGGTGCTGCAGCTGGCCGTGCTGGAGGTGGGCAAAAAGGCCGGGCTGGTGGAGGAGGCGGAGGAGGCGGGAGTGCACGTGACCACGGACCCGCCCAAGAAGCAGCAGACGACGAAAAGCGTCCTGCTCAACCAGGCCGTCCTGGACGAGGTGCTAAGCCAAGCGGGGACGGACGTGCGGTCGGTGGCGCTGTCGCTGCTGGTGTCGTCGCAGTCGCCGACGCGGCCGTTTGCGGCGGGGGTGCTGGGGCTGCTGCGCAAGCACCTGCCGGGCTGCCACGCGGAGCCGGACGCCAAGTTCCGGTACGAGCTGCTGGCGCACTCGCGCGACATGGCGATGCGGCTGAAGAGCGCGATGGCGGCGATGGCGCGGCGGCGGGCCGAGGGCGTGGAGGGCGACGCCGCCGCCGCCGCCCGGGCGTCGGCGCTGGCCGAGCACGAGGCCTTTCTGGCGTGGTACCTGGGCTTCCTGCGGGCGGAGCTGGCGCCGACGGCGTCGTACCAGCGGCACGTGGCGGCGCTGCGGGCGACGGCGGCGCTGCTGCGCGTGCGGCGCGACGTGTCGGGCGGCGTGGGCGACGCGCTGGACGGGGCGGTGGCGCGGCGGCTGGGCGGCGACGCGGCGTGGCGGCGCGGCGTGCTGGACCTGCTGGTGGACCCGTTTGACGACGTGCGCGAGGCGGCCGCGGCGCTGCTGGCGCAGGTGGGCGGCGACACCACAGCCCTGGTGGCCTTTGGCCGACGGGCCGACGTCCTGGCCGCACGCACGGCGCGGGCCGACCACGCCGACGGCGCCGCGCGCTGCCAGGGACTGCTGGCCGGCTGGGCGGCGACCACTGACGGCGACGGCGACGGTGACGGCGACGGCGACGGCGGACTGGCCGCCCAGCTGGCCATCCTCGGCGCCGTGCTGGACCGCCTCGAGGCCAAGCTGGCCCGGGCCGAGGCCGACCTGGGCGCGGCGGCCGTGGGCAGCGCCGTGCACGGCGACTTTGCCGCGGTGCGGTACGTGTGGGAGGTGCTGGCGCGGCGGCGGTACGGCGACGAGCAGCAGTTGCAGCTGCTGGTGGCGCTGCAGATGCGCGTCGTGCGGTGCTGCGAGCGCGCGTGGCTGGTGGTGCGTCACGTGCTGTGCGACGGCTCGCCCGAGGGCCTGCTGCCGGACGCGATGGAGGACGTGGCCGGGCTGGACTCGAAGGATCTGGTCAGCTACAGCTTCCGGGCGGTGAACGAGTCAAGGTGGGTGGGCGAGTGTGGTTGGGGGGGTCGAGGCCGTCGAGGCCGTCGAGGTCGTCGAGGTCGTCGAGGTCGTCGAGGGGCATCAGGTCCACTAACTCCCACTCCAGCAACACCCTCCGCGCCATCGTCGCCCCCCTGCGCTTCGGCCGCGTCCCCGGCACGCTCTGTCCCGACCGCGCCGTCTTTGCCGCCGTCGGCGCCCTCTCGCTGGCCCAGCTGGCCGCCCTGCGCCACCGCGGCGCCCTCGCGGCTGTCGCCCAGACCTTTGCGCTGTGCTGCCAGTGGGCCGAGGACCCGCTCATCACGCCGCCCGACGCGCCCGCCGACGACGCCCTGCTGGCCGCCTGGTACCGCGCCGCCCTCGCCTGCATCGCCAGCCAGGCCTCCACCACCCGCCGCTCCGCCGGCATCCCCGCGCTCTTCTCCGGCATCCTCGCCGCCGGCGCCGCCCACCCCTCGCTCGACGGGGCCGTCGATACCGTCTGTGCCATCGCCCGACAGCCCGCCCGCGTCCGCCTCGCCGACGGCTCCCGCCTGCCCCAGGTCCACGCCCTCAACTGTCTGCGCGACGTCTTCCGCACCTCTTTGCTTAGTAAGCGCGCCGAGCGCCTGCTGCCCGCGACCCTGCAGCTGGCCGCCAGCATGCTGCAGTCGGAAGTGTGAGTGGCCGTCCACGTCGTTTCTCTCTGCTCTCTGCTCACCCCCCCCACCCCCCCCACAGCTGGGCCATCCGCAACTGCAGCCTGCTGCTCCTCCGCAGCCTCATCGACTGTCTCTTTGGCACCGGCGAGTCCAAGGCCTCGCTCGAGTCCGGCTGGGACGGCCGCACCCTGCGCGTGTCCTACAACAAGCACCCGACGCTGCCGGGCGTGCTGCTGTCCCTGCTGACGCCGCCGACGACGCCCGGCTCCACCGCCGCCCAGCTCGCCGCCCAGCAGGCCGCCGCCGAGTCCGTCTTTCCCGCCCTCGACATCCTGCGCCGCGCCGGCCCCCCCGACGACGGCGACGCCGCCCTCCGCCTCGCCCTCTACCGCGCCGTCGTCGCCCATCTCGCCAGCCGCCTCTGGCACGTCCGCGAAATGGCCGCCCGCACCGTCTGCTCCTTTCTCGTCGCCCGCGACTGGGCCGCCGGCCTCGCCGACCTGCTCCGCCCCGTCGTCTCCACCGCCTCCGCCAACCGCCTCCACGGCACCCTGCTCGCCGTCCGCTTCATGCTCGTCCGCGCCGCCGACGTCGCCCGCGACGAACTTCCAGGTGTGTTGCGCTGTCCAATGTCGGGTGGTGTGTCCGTGCTGAGTCATGCTTACTAAGCACCAACCTCCCCCCCCCTCTCCCCCCCCTTCTCCCCAGACAACCTACCACGTCTCTGCACCCTTCTGCACGACCTGGCCGAGCAGAACCCGCTGGTGTCGTCGTGTCCCGAGATCGAGGCCGCCTATCTCGAGGCGCTCAACACGGTGTCCGGCCTGGCCCTGGAGCTGGGTGTTGCCGTCTCCGTCTCGCTGCCCCCGGCCCTCATCACGACCACGGCGACCCCCTCGGCCCTCCTCCGCGTCCAGCGCGCGCTCCTGGCCAACCACGCGGCCGTGGCGCGCAACGACCGCGCCGCCGTGGAGCGGCTGCTGCAGGCGGCCAGCCGCGACGACCCGGACACGGCCGCGCCGCTGCTGGACGCCGTGGCCCAGACCTGGTGGACGGCCGCGCCCAGCAGGACGCCCGAGACGGCCGCCTGGCTGTGCCGCGTGTATGTCGACGTGTGTGTCGACGTGGGTGTGGCGCAGACGCCGCCGGCCGCGGCCGCGCTCGTGCACCTGGCCGGCATGATGGACTATCTGCTGGCAGCCTCGTCCTCGTCTTCGTCTTCGTCCTCGTCTTCGTCCTCGTCCTCGTCCTCGTCTTCATCTTCGTCGTCATCGCCCCCCCCCTCCTCCTCCTCCCCCTCCTCCCCCTCCTCCCCCTCCTCCCCCTCCTCCTCGCTGCTCCCCGACGCCGCCACCCTCACGCGCCTCTGGTCGGCCGTGCGCGACAGCCCCGATCTCGGCCCCACGCTGTCGTGCGCCGTGCTGCGGGCCAGCGGCCCCATCCTGGCCGCCCTCTGCTGCCCGTCGAGCCCGGCCGCCCCCTCGCTGTCGGCCTGGGCCGCCATGATCGCCCGCGCCGGCGAGGCCGACCAGACGTGGGACGCGCGCTTGGCGGCCGTGCAGGCGCTCCGCTCGTTCGTGGCCGGCCTCGGCCTCGGCGCCACGTCCAACACGGCCGCCTCCACCTCCACGCAAGACGACCTCCTGCCCGTCATCCTCTGCGTGTACGACGCCCTCAACGACGACGACGACGAGATCCGCGCCGTGGCCGCCGAGGCTGCCGCCGCGCCCGCCGTGCTCGGCTCCCTCCTCATCCCCGCCGAGGCCGCCCGCCGGCTGCCCGGCTCTCTGGCCGCGCGCTTCGGCCATCTGCCCGCGTTTCGCGCCCAGGCCCGCTGGCGCTGCGTCGGCGAGCCCGTCCACCCAGAATGCTGCGACCGCCCCGCCGCCTCTCGGCTGCGCGCCGCCCTCTGCGTCGACGACGCCCTCTTCTCCGTCGAGGAGCAGAACCTCTACGTCGACGAGGTGCGCGAGGCCCGGCGGTGGGCTGCCGTCGTGGTGCAGCTCACGGCCGCCGACCCCTCCTCTGCTGCCCTGGCCGCCTGGATCGTCGACGGGCTGCAGGCTCTCGTCGATCACGTGCGCGTCGCCCCCGACGACGGCCCGCTCGGCTGGTCCGCCTCGCCCGCTGCCTTTGCCGTCTGCGCCCATCTGCTCATCGGCGCCCGGGCTCTCGCAGCAGCTTCCGACCGGAGAAGCAGCGAAATCGTCCAGCTCCTCGACCAGTTCTGCCAGGCCGGAGAGGCTTCGCACGTGCACGGACTGCTGTTGGAAATGGCCGTCGACGAGCCAAAATAAACGGCCAGTGGAAAATGCCAAAATGTCAAAATGCCAAAATACAAGAATAAAAAAATACCAAAATACAAAATACCAAAATATGCTTTCTCCCTATCGTACAGCCCCCAACAAATGAAATATTAGTCAGCAGACGAATGTAGCTCTCCCCGAGTGTAGCTCTCCCCCCCCCCCCCCCTCAAACCATCGACTGTCGCCATCCGGCCTGCTTCAGCGCTCCCAGATCCGCATGGCAGCTCCCGCAGTACGTTTCGTACCGCTCCGTCAGCGTCGCCAGCTGCTTGTCGTCCGCCGCCGTCGCCGCCGCCGTCTTCCGGCCTTCCCCCCTCGCCCGCAACAGCCTCCTCGCCTTCTCGCACCGCCCGTTCTCGTCCGCCAGCCACGTCTCCCACTCCGCCTGCACCATCTCCCGCTCCACGCTGTTCACCACCCGCATCGCCACCAGCAGGTCGTGTCGGTAGGCGCCCAGCCGCTGTCGTCCCCGCCGCAGCCGCTGCGCCGTCGCCTGTCCCCACCGCGAGCCCAGCAGCGCCCCCGCCTCCTCCGCCGACAGGTCCATGTCCGTCGCGTTCGCAATCGCCCGGAACGTGTCGTAGCACACGCTGTCCTCCGGCGTCCGAACGCCCTCCCCCCCCCCCCCCCGTCCCCCCCGCGCCGCCTCCTCCAGGTCCACCACGTACACCGACCGGCTCATCACCGTGTTCGGTCCCACCCCGATCCGCGTCATGAACTGCGCCGCGTGGCGCTCCGTCCACCACGCCCTCGTCTCCCGCGCCGAAAACACCGCGTTCGCCACCAGGCTCAGCCCCAGCACCGCCAGGATCAGCCGGTGCGCCGTCGCCACCTGGAACAGCTTCCGCACCGCCGCAAACGACCACATCACCAGGCTCGACGCCACCGACTCCGTGAAGCTGCCCGACGTCTCCAGCACCATCGCCGTCAGCGTCCGCGGCTTCACCTGCGGCCGCCTCCCCTCCTCCCCCTTGCCCGGCGTGTACCCCACCGTCTGCGTCTGCTGCCCGATGCTGCCGTACACCTGTATCGCCCGCTTCGTCCGGCTGTGCGCCCCCAGCCGCCGCACCTCGTCCGTCGCCAGCTCCGCCAGCTCCTCCGCCTCCCGCCCCGCCTCGTCCAGCACCTGCCGCTCGATCAGCATCCGCGAGAACTTGAGCGCCTTCCACCAGTCCACCCTCGTGTACACCGCCAGCTTGCACTTGGACTTGGCCACGTGCGTCACCACCACCATCACCACCACCCTGAACGCCTGCGCGCTCGGCATGTGCCACGCCGTCCGCATCGTCGTCACCACGTACGTCACGTGGTCCCGGAACACCTCGATCTGCTGCTCGTCCGTCACGTCCGCCACCTTGGCCCGTCCCAGAAGGTCCGCCGCCTCCACCTTGAAGTGGAACTGCCGCTTCATCCCCCCCTGGTCCGCCAGCGTCCACGGCCCCTGCCGGATCTCCCGCGCCCGCCGGCTCCGGTACAGCTTCGCAAACACAAACGACTTGTCGCCAAACAGCACGTGGAAGCACGCCTTCGCGCTGATCTCAAAGTGCCGCTCCGCCGCCTTGCGCGCCATCCCCTGCGGCTCGTAGACCACCGGCTGCGACGGCAGCTGCACCTTGGCGCTCGCCCGCGGAAACGCCCGGTGCATCGCGCTCGCCAGCTGCCGGCTGCTGCTCGCCCCGTGCGCCCGCCCCGACACCGCCCGTCCCGTCGACGTCCCGTCGTCCGCCGGCGTCATCGCCGACACCTCCTCCCAGCTCCCCACGCTCGGGCTCTTCACCGCCAGCTCGTCGCCCTCCACGCTGTACAGCGCCGCGATGATGTCCGACAGCTCCATCGGCTCCGCTGCCTGCAGGTCGTCGATCAGCAGGTTGAGCCGCGCCTGCAGCAGGTGCATGTCTTCCAGGAACGTCTTGATCGTGATCCGCGTGAACCCCGTCTCGTTCGTGTCCTGTCCCAGGTGCAGGAAGATGTAGTCGCAGTCCTTGCCCGGCGCCGCCGTCACCTCGCTGATGATGTCCAGGCTGACCGAATACGTCACCACCAGGCCCATCGTCTGGCTGTAAAAGTACATGTTGTCCGACGTCACGTACACCCGCCCGCTGCCCATGAGCCCTTGGTTGGTCGCCCCCTCTTCCGACGCGCTCGACCACGCCGCGTTGAACACGAGCACCACCTTCTCCATCAGCGGCACCGAAGGGAACAGCAGCCGGAACTGCGCGTGCTGGCCGCGCAGCTCGCTGGGGTAACCCGCAGGGAACCCCTCCGACCTCGGCCGGTCCGCCGCCTTCGAGTCCGCCGCCTTGCCCACGTCCACGCTCAGCGTCTTCCTGTGTCCTCCTGACCGCGTTGCTGTCGGCGTCCCCGCATTCGCTGCGTCTCCGCCATGCCCGCTGTCAGCCTCGACCGTCGCCTCCAGCGCCACCGGGCTATGCGCCACCGGGCTATGCATCGCGTCGTTCCCCGTCGCCACAAAGCCGGAGCCCCAGAGGTTGCTGCCCCAGTAGTTCGCCAGTATGCCTGCCGGCAGACCGGCCGACGTCCCCGGTCGGTTCAGCGCCCGCTCGCTGCTTGCCGTCACCGCGATCTTGCTCAGAAACGTCACCATCGGCGACTTGACATACGTCGTCGGCGCCAGCGCCGTGTGGTGAGAGTCCGCCACGGGCGACACGTGATTCTGCGTGTGATGTTGCGTCACAATGGCCGGCACCGCCGGACTCAGCGTCCCGGACCCGTTGCCCGCCGGGAACGCCGTATGGCTGGCAGAAATCAGGCTGCCGATGCCGCCACCTGTGGCCTGTGGCGCAGGACCGCTGGCCGCCGAGCTGCGGCTGCCAGATGTGCCGCCGCTGTTGCTGGCCGTGTCTGCCGCAGCGCCCGAGCCAAAAGTCGCCTTCCGGTGCATCTCCAGTTTCTGCATGATCCGCGTCGCGTGTTCGCGGCTGCTCTCGCCGTCTTCGCGCTTCAGCTCCTGCCCCAGCACCGTGATCGAGCGACGGGGCAGGACCACGCTGAGGTCGAAGCTGCTGCGGCTGGCAAGCCCGCTGTCGGGACCGGGACCAGGCACCGGCAGCGTTCCCGAGCGGTCAAACGACGCGTTCGGGTCATCCGGAGTGGACGCGCCGTCGAGAACCCGGGCCGAGAAGTCCGGAACAGGCGGCGGTGCGATGGAAAAGGCCGGATCAATGCTGCCCGGCGGCTGCGCGCCGTTCTCGTGCGACATGCTCGTCTCAAAGGCCCTTTTCTTGGCCACCTCAAACACCTCCAGCCACTCGGTCAGCTGGTTCTGCGTCTCGGCCTGCAGCACCATGTTCTGGCTCTTCGTCTTGACCTCGAAGCAGAACCGCCGCTCCTCCTGCACGGCCGGCTTGGCACTGCACAGCAGCACGCCGATGTCGTCGCCCTGCAACACGCCGTGCGGGCCCTGGATGAGATAGCCGAAAATGCCGTCGCGGCAGTAGTACCAGCGGCGCACCCAGCTCACGCGTGCCGGCTTTCCCGTCACGGTGCGCATGAAGAGCCAGCCCTGGTTCTCGGATATCTTGGCCTTCTGGGCGTCCCTGGGACGGACGCTCATCGGCCCTCGCGACCCCAAGAACGGGACGGTCGATGAGCTGTAGTCGTCCAGCTCCCGCGACGGCTTCGTCGAGGCCATTGCCGTCTCCCCGACCTCCCGGCGCGTCATCTGGAGCTCGCGCCTCAGCGACGCTTCCGCCAGTTCCAGCTCCTTGGACCAGCCGCGGATGCGGTCCATCTCGTCGCCCCATTGCAGAGAGCCCGAGGTCGAATCGCGCGCACGCTTCATCTCCCGCCAGAAGTCGGCAGACACGCGCGTGAGCAGCTTGTCCAGCGAACAGCGCAGCTGTGGTGCCGTCTGGCAGTAGTCCATCGACGTCTTGAGGTAGTTCCGCCGCGTCTCGTACACCGAAAAGGCGTCCTCGCGCAGCGCCGACGGCTCCTTGGACTTCGCCTGCGACACGTAGCGCGCCAGCGTGGCATCAAACGTCTTCTGGGCCTGGTCCATGGCCCGGCGTGACTCCTTGAAGGCCCGGAGCTCGCCGACGAGAAAGTTTCGGATCGGCTCGGCATTGATGCTGTCCAGCCGGCGGACCGCCGAGACAACCTTTGTCCACCAGTCGCGCGAGCCATCGCCAACCCGCTTGAGCGCCAGCAACGTATGGTCGGCGTCGATGATGCCGTCGGCCACGCCCGGGGGCGGGGTGAGCTGCGCGAGATGTCGGTTGATCGAGTCTTCGAAGCCCTGGAAGTCGTGCACGAGTCTGGACGTGCTCTTGACGTGGTTTTCGAGCCATCGTTCGATCAGGTCCATCTGCTCGTTGAAGTACACCGCGTTGGCACGGAACGAGGGAGAGTCGAGTGCCGCTTCGTTCAGCCCGACGGCGACGAACGATCGAGGACTCGGCTGCGCTGTCTGCGACGGCATTTTCGGCATCGGAGGAAACTGGCTTCCTGATGCCGGGGCGGCAGACGGAAAAGGGGCGCTGCCCGTTGCCGCCGCCGAAGCCGAAGACGTACTTGGCTCAGCCATGGCTTCCGGCTGCTGAATGAGAGACGCTTCAATTCGGGGCGCCTTTGTCTCCAACTGCTGGTGTTTCACGCATTGCTTGCGGCAGAATGTTAGAAAATAGGCAGGAATGGAGCAAAGGCTCCTTTGTATCTCTGAGATGGCGTAGATCTCAAACACCCTCGGCAAAAACGGAAGGCACGACAGGTAGGTTTGGGAAGTTCGTTTCCGAGCTTCGTTCCCGACACTTTGCACAGCTCGTGACGTCGGCTCGTTACTCCTGTAATGTGCTTAATCTTATTCGAATAAGGCCCCACCAGCTATGAGTACCGGATGGCCGGTCACGTGCCGTGGATAGACCCCAGGGCCGTTTGACCACCATCATAATCCTCTCCTCCAAGCCACGATGCTCAGAATCTTAATTCCCGTTGTAGAATCCGAGCTTACGGGAAGATGCTTACATGCACCGACTTGCCAACGTATGCTGCTCTTTGGACACAGCTTGCTGCCCTATAATTGGACATGGCAGATAACCCCCGTACTATGTACACGCTCCCAAAAGAGTTCCACTTGCAACGGATGGGCACCTACTGACTCATCGGGACCCGTCAAGTCAGTTGTGGTTAGGTGTCGGACGAAAGTATGATGAGGCTCCACGTCCAAGGGTTGCACGCCTCGTCTGACTGCACCCAGCATACGAGGCACACAAGCAGGGCGTGTGGGTTGCGATGGGCCGTGGATGCACAATTCATCATCGCTTCTACTATGTATGTATGTATCTTATTATCTTACATCGTACTCGTAGTCATCATTGTGGACGAAAGCGGAAAGGAGGCGTTCTGCTGTGGCGGCGGAGAAAATGGCCACAAGGTGGGTGAAAAGTGGGCATCTGTCTTTTTTTGTTGAGGCTGAGGCGTTGTTTCTGCCCGGCTGCCTCCCACTACTGCAGGACAACACTACAGAGAGGCAAAAATAGCCCGCGGAATGCAGGGAAAACGCAGTGCGAAAGGAGCAGCGATGGTTGCGCCCCAGTTTGGCGGGCTCGGGTTTGCTTCTGCAGTCAGTCGCACGCTGGTCTGGCTTGGCTATGGGGCAGTAAAACTGGGCGACGGGCACGACGAGAATGCACGATGCCGGTCCCCCCCTACGGCGTGCCATGTATAATGTTCACGGGCACCATTGGCATACAGGTCAGCCACACAAGTCCGTGCAGGATCCAGACAGGCGCATTTGTCCACATCACCACGACGCCCGCTGGCCGCCGGACACTGCCCCATTTCGACGAGTCGGCAAATCCAAGGAAAGGGGGCAACCGCTTCGGATGAGGTCATGCACCAGGGAAACGACAGGTAGCGGCTTGTGGCGGGTCGTTCTGCCTCCCTGGCGCTCCGTTCAGCTGGGCAAGGATGCGGACTGTCCAGACATCTGATCAGGGTCGGTTAGAGATACGAGCAAAAAGACTGGAGAGCCTATGGAGGTTGCATTCCGCCTTGAAGCTGGTGCGTAGCGCTGCGCTGCCGCATGCACGTCGAAAGGGTAGCACTCCAGGCCGACGCGCCCTCCGTTGCCTCCCCCCTTGGAGATGCATCCCGATAGGAGTATCGCAGGGTGAGAGATGGTGAGAAAAGAGAGGCAGTCGTTGCACAGAACCCGACTCTCCATAGACTCTTGTTTCAAAGCCAGCTGGTCTTGTCTACGCCACAGTCTGCCAGACACGCACTCTAGTCCGTCTGGCAGCAACCCATGGGTCGCCATCTCCCACGGCAATGCGAAAGGCACCAATCCCTGCTAGAAACTCGTCACGGCGGGCCGCTGGCTGCGGAGAATTTAGGGCGAGTGGTGACTTGTTAGTGCTCCACCATGCCGGATTTGCGCCTAACAAAGTAAGCCGCTGCAGACAGCGACAGACATGTGATCCGAGGGGAGAGCGAAACCGGGAACGAGCAGGGCAGCACGGCCTGGACAGCACGGCCTGGGCAGGTGACGGCCATCACGAGGACGGAAAAGACTCTCGTCTATGCGAACGTCACCTGTCGGAGGCGACATCGGTCGTGCGGCCGGAAACCCGCGGCCCATGGGAAGAGCACGACAGGGCGAAAGACGACGTTCAGATTTGATACCCCCCCCCCCCCCCCCCCTCAAAAATGGAGGGGTCCGAGGTCAGACATCTGGCGATCGCCGCTGTGTCTGCGTTTCGTCATTCGAAAAAGAGACTGCCTGCTGCGACCCTTGGCGGCAGGCTGATTTCTTACATCGTACTTTCTTGGACCGACTCCTCCCGACATATGGGCACATCCTGTCGTACAGCCCTGCCTGTACAGGAGGCAGGATGTAACGGCAAGAGAGAGACAGCAGAGCTGCTCCGCCTCCATACGCAGGTTTTTGCCACAAGCAGTACCGAGTAGTAAATCCTTCCCGGCAGTCGGGCCTTCGAAAGCAAATAGAGTAACAATATTGAAACTGCTGCCCCCAACGTAAATTGGAAGCGGCATGTCAGACTCCTACCAAATTACGGCAGGGAACAGCATGGACGTCCTGATAGCCTGTCCAGGAGATGTACCCCTCCCTTCTGGACTCCTCTCTGGGGGGCGAGGTGCCGAAGTGATGCGGATGCTGATGACAGGGTGTTCTTGTCGCTTCGGCTCCAGCCAGCCCATGATGCCAGACGCGTGCCACCCCCAGCCGTGACGCGTCGGTCTCTTCTCTCCCGATAAGGAACCCTGGGCCAGTATGACGCCCTATCTTGCCTTTCTTTTTTGCCACCAAAACGCCATCTGGTCCAGCCCTTCCCCCTCTAGTCAGAAAAGGTGCCGTTCCAAGCAAGATACGAGCTGGTCCCGCCCCTCCCTTATGGTAGATCGGCTCTGTATGGCCATGTCCTCTCCCTGGTCCCTCCTCGTTTTGGCCATAGCTTCTTTCGCTGGTCGGTCTTGCACCTGTCCCATCTTGGCACGGCCAACATCCTTCCAAACCTGCTCATACATACGGAGTACGGCTCCTCCTCCGGTTGACTAGCACCACTGGCTCTGCTGCATGACTCATTTCCATCCCCTTTGCGGAGGGATTGGAAGTGAAGCAGCAAAGGATCATCCGTCGACCTCCTTTTTCTCATGTCCTGGCTAGGCGGGAGCTACACGAGCCCGGCTTACCTGGAACGGAAGCTAGGAGACAGCCGAAAGAGGAAATGGATACGCCTACGAGCCGTGGATGTTGGTTCGGTTATTAGAGGGGTGTACAGGTAAGACAGTATGGCCAAAGTATTTCCTGCGTCCTTTCTCACGCACGCTCTCTCCATTTCCTCCCTCCCCCTGATTACCCACTACGACGTGCTCGCGAGAGACCGAGAGACGGCGCTCCAAGACCGAGCCGGCGTGTTGATCTAAGACAGGCCCAGGACCTGCACTCGTTCTTTCGAGACGAAATGGAACGAGCAAAGATCACAACAATGGTGGCTGCGTGAACGCAGCCACCCAGTAGCATTCAAGTGGGTGTTCCTCTCCCACTACTCGCATGTCCTTCCCCTCCCCCCCTCCATAAGGCCTATAGGTGCCCTCATTATAGCAAGCACTCTTATTATGGCACGTATTCTTCTCAGTCAGCTTCTCGTCTTGCGACTTAATACCATTTCTCGCACTTTCAAGTGGCGCCGTTCCAGCTCTGGCACTAAAGCCAATATTCTTCTCTTGATTGGCTGACAACTCGGTGGATTCGACCAATCAGCATTCTAGGGCAACTCTTTCACAGAGTTTGTCTACCGGGGTCTAAAGTAGCCAGGGTTGATACGCAACGTGATTGGTCAACTATTTATCAAGCCATTTTCATTCCTTTGTCTCGTTTTGTCTAAACCGAAGGGACCTCAACCGCAACTACGAGTACTCGTACTAGGACATGGTTTTCACAAAGGATGTGAGAATTTCCAGCGCTGTACTCCCTTTGTACACTAATCCGGGACAAAAATGTGTTTTCGAATAGGGCCAAGACCCCCTGCCCTTTACCTTTTGGTGTAAGAGTGAGATTCTCGACGAGTACTTGGACTTTTGTTAACCCCCCCCCCCCTTTTTTTTTTCCCCTTTCTGTATTCACACCCCTCCCTCTTCATGTGTCTGCTATCTTCTTTTCATTAAACAATATATTGCGTTTCAAAAGGTGTCGCCCATGGGCAGCCGCCGAAGGTTCCATGTTTCTTTTTCTGCTTCCAGAATGGTTCCAATATCAGCTGTCAGACCTGAAGATCGCCCCCCTCCTCCTCCTCCACTCTCCGCACATTTCTCTTATATCCTCCAAAAGTGGATTTCACCGTCGGCATTGACTATCTATCCTCGCTCAACGCTCGTTTCAATAACTGCACTGGGGTGGTCTGGTCTGGCTCTAAGGATGGGGACGATCACACCATCCCCTCTTCTGATATCCACCACCCCTCTCCTCTTTGCCTCTACTATGTACGATACTCGGGTCTTGCCTCCTGCCTCCTGCCTCCTTTTCGTCCGGTGCAGCCGTTCTTATCGTATTACGCAGTGACAACGCCCAGGTACCTCAAATCTAGACTTCAGTCGGAGATCTTGTCACAAGAGTCAGCCAGAGCAGCGCGCTTATTTTTTGTTTCAAAGGATCTATCTCTTCCATTCTTAGAAGGTGAATGGATGGTACCCCTCCCCACTCCCATGACTTAGTCCCCTCGGAGTGTTGTCGGTGCGGACGTCTTGAGTTAGTTTTCCAAAGGCGCTAGAGATGCCACATTAGCGAGAAACGAGAACAATGGAGCCGGGTGAAGAAAGCCACGGTAGCAGTTGGGAACTGTGGTATATGAACCGAGCTCTGTATTTCCGTCACTAGCATCAGTTGGTCTGCCTCCGCACGGAAGATAGGTTGGCCATTGTGTGGCTGATATTAAACCCAGGACGTGTTTAATGTCCGTCACTGTTTCGGGAGCCTACAGGAAGGCATACGACTGGCAGAGACGGAGCGTCAGCTCAATTTCCTCGTAATATATCATTTTGGAAGGATTACCGACTCGGGGTAATTGCTGCATATCATATGGCGGCTTCGTACTTTCGCGAATGGAGACAATGCGAGATATATGCGGTGCAGATCTAGTGCTGCAACTGGCTTCCTCTGTGCCCGGCCGTTTAGCATTGTGGCATTTTCAAACAAGCACACACACCTCCGGGGCAGACAGCTCCTTGCATCCGGCGTATCTTTCATACGATGCAATATCACTTGCATGAGAGGAAGGCACTTGTATTGATATTGGATTACGGCTTTCGGCCGCCTGCACCCGTTCTGCTGACTATATTTTCTGTTGAATATGTAGGGATGGACCGACAGTCTGGAGGGCAACTACGAAGCCCGGCGTTATGTAAGATAGGTACTATGTAGCGCCAACACTTGTGGGAAACGGCACATTCACCATCCCTGCTGTCCTGGCCCGATTCTAGGCCGATATACCCATGTCGTGGATAGGCGCCATCGGGGCAGAAGCCGGCAACGGAATGGCCGTGCATACGAGCAGTGATAGTGTTGTGATATCTCCAAAACAGCAGAAGGAAAATAGAAAAACACACTGCAGACGGTACAATGTAGTGAGGGGAAGAGAAAGACAGATATAGCCAGGTGTGCTGATCATCGGTCCGTACTAGGCAGCCAAAGGGCAGTTCGTCAAGCCAGGCACCGAAAGTTTCCCCGTTTGCTCAGGGAGTAGAAGAGATGAGTGGACGAGGGGAAAAGAAAGGAAGAAAATAGGAAGAACAAACAGGAACAAACAGGAGCAACACGTTACAATACACCATGCAAGCGGGACTGGGTTCCGTCTGGGCGGCTAATTCCTTTTTTTTTGGTCATGTCACGGAGTCTGTGAGCCAGCCCCGGTAGGGCCGGCATGGTGCTATCCATACCTGAGAACGACCGGGGGAGGCCCTGGAGGAATCTGGTGGTGATTTTCTTGGGAGCTCGGCAGTGGGAGAAAGGGAGGGTGGCAGGGTGGAGGTGTGTGATTAGGAAGGCAAAAAGTCAGTGGCGTTGTCAGAAACCCGACGGCAGAGTTCAATCTTGTGGGCATGAAGCGCGGAACGCAAAAGGCACAACGCACAACGCACAACACACAAGGCAAAACGCAGGCCTCTCGCGGGCTTTCAGCTGCCATCGTGTAATTGCAGTCCAAAGCAGTGGTGCGCATGAGCGGGTGGCCAGCGACTTGTTGGGCGGTGGAGTTTGATGCCATGGATTAATTCGTAGTAGCATTCTTGTTAGTGTGGTGGCTCCGGCCTTTCTAGAGCGGCACCCATAAAATATGCAGGTCGCATCTGCACCGCCCAGTTTCTGCACGCCTTTGCCGGTTGCCTGTTCGGGGTACTTGCTACTTACACGTAGGCCCCCCCTGCGCCCGCAGAAAACAACACCCAATTCTGCGTCCGGTCTGCCTTGCCCCAATGCCGCGCATGACCAGCAAAGCCAAAGCGCCTGGAACCCACTGCGTTTGGAGGCCCTCCAGCGATGGACTGGTGGACTGGCGGAAACGCAGACAGGAAAGAGCCGTGCAGCGCTCCTTCCTTGTACGGCCGTTCTGCGGCGATGTCTACCGCTCCTTCCCTGCCAGCAGTCCAGAGACGGAAGGATCGCTCCTGGAAGGGCAGGAGCTATCGGCGTACCCATACCCGGCACACAGACAATACAGCAGGCGCCGTTACAAACGAGTAGCATTATAGCACCTCTCCTACCGCCTGCATGGTATCTTTCAGACTGTCGTGTGGGGTCGTACGTCCCCTACGTCGGCGGCAGCCAAAACAGGTAGCGCTTTCCCTCTCTGGCCGTTACCCATTCTTCCGATTTTTCCTCATCGGCGCCGCCGCTGCAAGGCAAGAGCTGCGGCCGCCCTCCACACCCCTAACCCAACCACCACGCCCCCCCCTGTCTGCGGCCTACAGGCCCCACCGGCCTTTTTTTTTCCCTCCTCCTGGCCCTCTCTTGTCTCTGTCGCTTTAGCGCATCAGCCCTCTGGCTCTGACGTCCAGTCCCTCAGCTCCGCTTCTGGCCCTACCAACTGGCACTGGGACCAGCCCAATAAGCGGAGGCTGAGGATTTTCGTATATCTCTCCCCCACCACCCTCTCTTCTTCTGGCTGTCATCATGCTACGACTCCTCTCACCCTTCCTTTCCTCTCCACGAATACCCTCCCCTTCTTCACCTTCTCTTCTGCTCTAAAGCCGTGGCGTCGTCTTAGTCTCTTTCCTCGCTCCTCCATCTATACCCACTTGACTTACTGAACCGCCTCTTGTCTCCCAAACTAGGAACCGCCCGGCTGCTTTTATCCTTTCCCTCGTCCTTCTCCTCTCCTGCTCTTTTTTTTTCTTATACCTCTCATCCCCTTTGTTCCCAGAGCTGCACCCTGTCTGCAGACTGTCCTCAGCCGACTGCCATGCCTCCCCAGCTGCTACCGGCGTCCGCCGCCGCCTTCGCTCCAAGAGCCTCCTCCGTCAATGTCGTCTTGGGCTCCAAGGTCGAGCCGTGGCTGACACAAACGCTCAAGCGTATCAACCGGATAAAGCGCCCGCTCAACAGCGTCCCGCAGCACCACCGATGCCTGACCGAGACGCTCTCGTCCGAGAACGCCATCTGGACGCTCGCCTCGCTGATGGTCACCAGGGCACCCGAGTCAGAACTGCGTCAGGATCCCAACCCGCTGGTCGAGGCTGTCTTCAACTACCAGCTCATCACGGTCGAGGCCTACATCGTCCACGTCGACATGGTTCTGCGGCACGAGGTTGCCTTCAAGCTAACCTCCGACACCATTGAGACGCTGATCGAGTACCACAAGGACATCCACTGCGTCGACGCCAAAGCGAGAACCGAGTACTGGTCCAACAAGGAGCAGCAGTGCAAGAAGCTGCACAACGACTTCATCCAGGCCGTCAACAAGTACGTGTACCGCACCAACGTCACGGCCCTGGAAGGCCTCGAGGAGGACGGCGCCGGCGAGCTGCTGTGCGGGAAGAGCGAAGAGGTCAAGGCCAACATCATGAACCTCTTCAAGCCGCTGCTGCCGCCACCACCAAAACCCGTCGACATCTTCCGCCAGCCGCCGCTGCTGCCCAGCAACTCCACGCCAAACATGAACAGCTTCTGGGCGCACCAGTCTCTGGGATCGGTTGCGAGCTCGTCGGACTTTATGACCGCCGCTGCCGCTGCCGCCATAGCCGCTACCGCAGCGTCCATGGTGACCGGGATTCCGGCTCCTGTTGATTCCTGGCGCGTGCTCCCCTCGAGCCCGAGCGTCGCCGTGACGTCCTGCGACCCGAACGCCTCCACGCTGTGGGCCTCGATGGGCATGCACGAGCTCCAGCACACGCCCTCTCCAGCCTTCAGCCAACCGTACTCGACGGCCGCCCTCTTTTACGGCTCGCCGCTCGCGGCAGCCCCCTTGCCACAGCTGCCGCTGCCGAGCATGCTGGCTCCACAGTGTGGTGTTAGTGTGGGCTACAACAACTTTGGCTGGGACCGGTACCACGAGTACACGCCTACGATGTGACAACCAGCCGCCATCACTGGAACACCCACCAACACCGCTGCTTACCCAGGAGCGACAACTGTGGCGCCAGCCACGACCGCTCCCTCTTCCTACTCCTCGTGAGCAACAAGTCCAACCGGGGCGGCCCTCTGTAACAGAGCAGCAGTCTTGGGGGGTTTAACGGAGTTGGTCCAGGGATGGCGTTTTACAGCAGGCCACATCATCGAGGCGGGTTGGCTGCGCACCTCGAATCTTTTTTCAGATCTGGCATCAGGAAAGCGGCAGCATTCGAACAACAGCGAGCATTCATCATCACATATGGGCATATTGGCGTTCAGCATCAAGCACAAGTTGATTCATTCGGCACCGATATCATTTCACATTCTGCTTATCACCACTCTGGGAACATAATTCATTTCGGCTTATATCTTTTTTTCAGCGGGCGAGCGATTTCCTTTTCATTTTACGCGTTTTCATTTCCATTTTCATGGGTCACAGGGAAGAGAGGCAAGATCCTTCACCAGAACGAGCCGCGAGGTCGGTAACACACAGCTTCATCTTCTTTTTGAGTCCCTTATCATGGCTGGGTCATTGGGCGGGTTTTTATTGCATTTTCGGCTGGGCGAATATACAGGCGGAGCTCGGGTTCTGTTTTGAAAGACATATGCAGCAATGCGGTCTGGCAAGATTCCAGACAAGACATCCGATCTCTTTTTTTTTTCTTTTTTTTCTTTACCATTTGCCATTCCTCTCTGTTTCTCCTCGCCATCCACCATCTCTCACCGCAGCACTGGTTTTCATCTTTTGAGATACCCCCTTTACGCACCGTGGTCCGGTGCCACAACGCGCTTCTCGTTCTTCTCGGGCTTTTGCTTTTCCTTCTCTTGTCTTATGTTTTACGTTTGCCTTTTCTGCCTCTCGACACCTTCAGTCATTAACGAAATGAGTTACGACCTTATCCGATGAATACGCCTCACGCATTGCATGGTCAGCTTTTCTTGATTGGAAAGCGGAAGAATTGATTTCTTCTATGAACAGCTGCAGAGTTCTATTCGCCCAGATAGTAGCCAAAGAAACCGGTTTCTTCTGGCATACATGACGGCAACACGGCGAGGCGTCACTTTCACACCATTTCGTTAATCGGACAGGGGAACATCGACGAGATCAGCGGAAATAGGCACGTGATCCGGACAACTGGTTGTCTACATCCAGGTTCTTGTGCCTCACCGTCTGTTCGGCCGATTTCCCCGGTGCCCAGGAGACAGTGGGAGCTCGGAGCAAAAGGAGAAGTCGAAGCCCAAACACCAGTCGGTGAAGACGACAGATTGGGCACGTCGATATTCGCTTCACATCTGCCGGGACAGAGCGTGACAAGCGGATTCGGTCCTGCACACCGACACAGTCTACTGCCACCAATCACCGGGCGTGATCTCTGGTGGACAGAAAGCCAAACCAGAGGCTTGTTGGGGCAGCGGCCATCGATTGTTGCCAATGGCAGGGAGAGACGGAGGGGAAAATGGCGCATGTAGCTCACCTCACTACAAACCGTCGGGTTGGTTTCACGGCTCTGTGAGCATGGGACTTGGCGAGCCGCCTGGAAATAGAGAAATGATGGGTAGGACTAAACAGCTCGCGGTGCGAGCCCTAGATCCCTCTTTCATCTAGCGGTAGCCACTTTGAGGTGCTGGATTTCTTTTGTCACATATGCATCTCCTTTGTATCTAGAGGGCTCTCCTGGTGATTGTCTCCCTTACCCCCTGGCGGGCTCGATGATCTTGAGATAGTCGTCTCTTCTTTGTGAATCCATGGTCATAGTTAATCCAAGCCCAATACCAAAGTAGTAACCCAAGTATGATGCCACGTGGAGGCGATGCAGAGCTGTCCAACCAAAACCATATGCTTGCCAAAATACAGTACTGCTTCATACCCTGTCGGTCCATGAAACCAGCTTCTCCACGACACAGCATGACGTCCTACAGCCGCCCCATCACAGGGCAGAGACCCGGCCAGACGCCTCGTTGGAGCCAGGTCTCAAAACAGGGAGAACCCGAGGAGGCGGTGAGGCTCGTTGTTCTGTTTGGGCAGGACGGGCCTGGCTGGCTTGGGCAAAGCTGGCCGAGATGGTGGGAAGCACAGAGCAAAGACGAAAAGCGCTCAGGCGTTTGTACTCGCAGTGGTGCAAGGCCGGACGGACTCCTTGGGCCAGCTCATCTCCGGGTGCGACACGCAACCCGGAACGTCGGCGGTATGTCCCAAGATAGGAAAGTGGCCGTGTCTTGGAGCACATCTCTGCCGGGCTGGATCGCACTCCTGAAATCCGCCAAAAAAAAAGGGGTGGTGGTGGTACGATTGCGTGGAACGATTCTGGAAGACAGAAATCGTGCAATGATAGATACAAGAGAATGTGCAACAAGACAGCTGGAAACGTTGGGAGAGAGAGAGACGGGAGGAGACAGGAGCTGGTGACACGGCCGTCGTCCTGCTACTTGTCCTCGGCCAGCTCGTCGGCCAGGCCCTGGGCGATCCACTGGGCGAGGGCCATGACGGTGAGCATGGGGTTGGTGCCGCTGGCGCTGGGGAAGACGCTGGCGTCGGCGACGTAGAGGTCGCGCGTGCCCCAGACGCGGCCGCGCGGGCCGACGACGCTGGAGGCGCCGTCGTCGTCGGCCATGCGGCAGGTGCCCATCTGGTGGGCCGACGAGAAGGGCGTGGCCGTCTGCCAGCCGCCCCACAGCGGCGATGCGGACAGGCCGGCGGCACGGACGCGGTCGATCCAGGCCTCAAAGGCGGCCTCGCTATCCGCGGCCTCGCCATTGCCGTCCGGGCTGCGGACAAACGGCTCCACGCCCGCCAGATAGGCGCGGATCTCGTTGGCGCCCTGGACGTGGCACAGGCGGGCCAGGCCGATGACGCCCTCGACGGCGTTCTCGCGGTCAAAGGCCGACGGCGTGTAGTCGACCACGGGCTGGCCGGTGGCCGGGTCCGGGAAGACGCGGCCGCTGTCGCGGTCGCGCGTCAGGGCGATGAAGCCGTCGTAGTGGCGGTACCGCAGGGCGGCCAGCTTGAAGTCCAGGCCGCTGATCCACGGCAGGTTCGTCAGGATAGCGTACGGCTGGCATCGTCAGCATGTGCGAGGGAGAGAGAGAGAGAGAGACACGGGAGGAGAGCGGAGGCGTATCTTACCAGCATACAGGTCGGCTCCAGCCTGGAGCCGTGGCCCTGCCCGTCCATGTTCTCGAAGCTGGTGCAGAAGCTGGTGATGATGCCATCTGGCCAGATGCGACGCGGTTAGCTCACGGGTGGTCACGTGGAGGGAGACTCGGTCCTTACGGTTCATGGGCTTGGTCTCCTCGTTGAAGAAGGCGCCGACCATGTTGCACGGGTGGAGGTGGAGGTTCCTTCCAATCTGGGGGTTCTGTGGGAGGTCACGTTACCGTGTCAGTACTCGTAATCGCACATGGCCGCAACGCTCTTTATGGCTGCTTACCGTGAGGCCGCTTCGGAGGAGCACCAGCGGGCTGTTGAGGGCGCCGCTCGACACGACGACCTTTTTGGCCTTGATGACGACGCGGCGCCGGCAGCGCTGGTCGTCGGGGCCGGTCGGGCTGCCAGAGGCGTCCCGCGAGAGCCAGGTGCCGACGATGCCCGTCGCCTTGGGCTGGACAGCCGTGGGAGAGCTGCCGCTGCTGGTGCCGTCGTCGTCGTCAAAGAGCACGCGGTCGACGTGGAAGCCCTCGACGAACTGGGCGCCAGCGGCGGCGGCGGCGGGCAGCCAGCTGACGGTGGTGCCGCGCTTCTCGCCGCTGGCGCAGCCGAGGTGGCAGTAGCCGTCGTCGTGCGGACGGCCGCCGCGGGTGTTTTGCAGTAGCGGCTCGGCCTTGAACCGGAGCTTGGCCGCGCCCTCGAGCATGACGCGGCCGCGATGACAGCGGTCGTGGCCGTGGTCCTGGTCGTCGTCGTCGGCAGCAGCAGCAGCGGCGGCGGTAACGGCCCGGTCGACACACATAAAGTCGCACACGCGGTCGAGACAGGCGTCAAAGGCCGGCGTCTCGAGAAAGGCCATGCCCGGCTGGCCGGCGGCCCATTCGCGACGGACGACGTCGGGCGTCCGCAGACAGACGGACCAGTTGACGGCGCCGCCACCGCCCCAGCACGAGCCGGCCAGGACGGACATCTGGGGGTCCACCGACGCCATCTGGCCGCCGTTTTCAAACATCAGCCGCAGGCCGGTGTTTTGCGGCATCGGCAGCTGCGGCGGCGGATAGTGGTAGCCCTTGTCGACGACCACGACGCGGTGGCCGGCGGCCGCCAGCACCTCTGCACACACGGAGCCGCCACAGCCCGAGCCCACAATGACGACGTCGGTCTCGAGCACGGCGACGCCCGGGTCGTCGTCGTCGTCGTCGTCGTCGGCGTCGTCGTCGTCTTGGCCGTCAAACTGCAGGAAGCGAAAGGCGTGGTAGTCTCGCGCGGGCTGCCAGCCGGCCGGCGTCTCCCGGAAGCCGGAAGCCCGCGGGAAGAGCGGCGCCGTGACCAGCCAGGTGGTCTGCGACAGCGCACACAGCGAGCGGGCCAGCGTGCGCAGGCTCGGGGCCCAGGCCTGCTGCCAGCCGCGCACAATGGCCGCGCGCACGTCGAGCGGCTGCTCGTGGACGGGCGTCCAGTAGCCCGTCAGCAGCATGGCGCCCACGTGACCACTATGAACACGGTTTTGAGCTTCAGTTGCGCCGACGAGGAGCAGAGAAGACGCAATGTCCTGCTTACGATAGGAGCGTGAGGACGTTGCCCAGCAGCTTCCGGCTGGCGGGTGTCTGTCCGGCCAGGCTGCGCTTGACGCCCTCGACAAAGACGGGGTTGTCAGACGGCCGGTCGGCGAGATAGGCGGCCACGAGGGCCGCGTCCGGCGGATCGACCACGGCGGCGCGGACCCGGGCGACGGTGGCATCAAAGTCGGCACGCGGCAGGCATCGGACACGGTGGCGGTCAGAAGAGCCGGCCGGACTGTCGGCGGCCACGACGGGCGACAACACGGCGTCGACCAGCGCCAGCAACACGGCCCACTGATTTGCGTCCCACCATTCGCCAGAGGGCGCTGGCGCGAGGCTAGGCGGCCGAGGACCCGTTTCTGCTGCTTCGGTATGGAGTGCCATGCTTCTTCCTTGCTTCCACGAAACGGACGGCGGCTTGTCGACTCTGTTGACGTTGATGTTGCGGCCAAAAAACAGACACAAACACGGTGCTGCGAGACAAGACAAGATGCCAGTTTTGTGGTCGACTTCCCCGCAGAGTCTCATACGAATACATAATTCCGAGTCACGGGTTCCCCTCTTTCAGCTGTCAGGGAACATTCCCGTGTTGGTTTGTTTTCCCCAAATGGCATCGGAGAGCGGATACCCATACCCAGCGCATCAGATAGTGCACTGTTCACAAGGAGCAGATGACTGCGTCTGGACGCCTTTCTGGTCATGTTTGCCAGCGTCCCCAAAAGACGGCAGACAAAGGAACGAATGGTAGTAACGAAAGAAGAAAAGAAAAAAAAAATTCGCTCCACCCAACCGCCACGAAATCGCCGGCATTCCAGTGTTTCAGAAAACAGTTCAGCCAGCTGAACGGATACGTTGGGCAACGACAACAATGGGGAAGACATTGGCAAACCCACTATTGGACGTTGAATGTTGTAAGCAACCATTGGCCAAGACGACAAGCCTCGGCATGGGGTACCAGAAATTTTTATATATATGCGTCAATTGGGTTGAGGTCAGAAAAAGAAAAGAGTGTGTTGGGGATTCACGTGCAGGCGCTCCAGTTTCCCCATCTGCGCCGGCTTTTCCTAGCTTCCTTTGCTCTTGCCTGCGCCTTACTGCATTGCATACTAAAAAACACCGGCCTATTTTGTTGGGGAGGCGGCTACGTATGCGGGGCGATGTGTTGAGAGAATGAGCACAACCGCACAGAGGGGAACTTGCCGCCTCCAACGGCCGACCGGCAGCTGTCTGTAGCACGGGGGCTCTTTCCCGGAGCGAAGATGTGTAAGCGATCGCCCCTTCCGTCATCGTTCCCTTGTGCGAGAAAGATACGAGCAGGATACGAGAGTAGAAAATCGGAGATTTTTACTTTTTTTTTGTTCGTTTTTTTTCCTTCTTCTTTTTGCGTGTGCCTTCTCGCTGAGAGGACCCACCCGACATGATGGCCAGCGACTGCATCTCGATCCATCCGGCACTGCTACCTGGGTGAAACTGCTGAAAGGTAGCGAGGACGATCCGTCCGGTCAGTTGTCTGGGCAGACGCACGGAGATGACACGGCAGCACCCCTGTTCTGGAAATGGTACACAGTAAGACAGCAGTCAACGACTCTGTAAGTTCACGTCTCTGATTGGCCAATGCTGGCGGTCCCAACAAAAATAGATATATATATCGATATGCATGGGCTACAGAGAAAGGAAAAAAAAAAAACAGGCTCCACAGCCGGTCGTCCGCTTGGCAAAGACGCAGAAGGCGCACAATGGGAACGGGAACGAGGGAACAGTCTGCCTATGAAGAACGATAGCTGCGAGGAGCAGGAGCAACCGTTGACCGGCTGGTGCAGCACGTTATCAAGAGCCGGGCATGACGTCCTTTGCCCTACCTGGCCGGCCAGACAGGGGGATTTTGGCGCGTTGCCATTTCCGCTACTTCCGAAAGATCGAACGCGCGAGGCCACGGGAACGCCATCCCGCCCCGGCCTACACGTACTATGTAGTATCGTACAGAGCATTCGTTGCAGTCTGGGAGGCCACGGCCGTCCTGTCATTTGGCCCTTTGATTGCACGACATACGATGCCGCTGCTGCTCATGTGATGTTGTGCGCGCCGGGCTGCGGCCCCCTCGTCTGCTCGTCCTCGTCGGCTCCTTCCCGCGCGCTCCGCCTGGTGATGCTGTTGATTGTGTTGATCGACCGCGCCTGCCTCTTGCCACCGCCGCCGCGCACCTGCTCCGCAGCCCATCATCTGCCATGTACGTCGTAGCACCAGCTGGACTCCGCCGGCTGCACGTCCCAACAAGGAAGGCAGGCGTCCCTCCCATCGCCGCGTTCAACCCAGCAGATGTGTCGTAGTGTCGTAGCTTATCTCACAAACGGGCTACCGCGGTTCGCCTTCACAGCACGAGATCCACTTCCGGATGGGCACCTGGGCCACCCATTATTCAGGTTTCGGCCTGGCCAGCCAGATTTGTCTTCCGGCGGTCGGCCTGTCTGCATTGTATGCCGGCTCTGCGCAGGTATATCTCCTTCGTGCCTGCCCTGCTCCTCAGCCTCTTTCCTTCACTTTCCCCCACAGACTGAAAAGCTGTCCGTCCTCCGTCTTCCGTCTTTGTCCTTCTCGGCTGGCCTGCGTCCCTGCAGCCTTTCATCCACTTCGAGCTAGCTACGCGAAGTCTCCTCCACATAATACATATCCGCCCCAGCTTTCGCTCGAACGGGCCTCGCCCTTTTTTTCCGTGCAAGATTTATATCCTCTGCCTCTCTAACTCCACAGCCATCTTTTTCCCTCTCGTTCTCTCCGTCTTTCCTCCTCTTATTCCTTCTTCTCCCCCTACTTTCTTCCTACCTCTCTTCCCAACCCCCCCGTCAAAGCTGCTTTCACAATGGCATCCCCTGCCGTCTACGCGGAACTGCCGTCCGCTTCTCTCTTCCACTTCCCCTCAAGTCAAAGCCCGCCCTTCCTTCCTCCACCCCCAGCAGGCTCAACCTCTTTTGCCCCACCCATCGCCATCCCCGACAACATCTACCTGGCTGCCCTCGATGCCCGCGTGCCATTGACCATCGCCGCCGTCTATGCCGTCACTGCCAAGGCTCTGAATGTCTACAACCGCTCCACGGGACGCCGGCCCTGGGCTATCAGCAAGACTCGCGGCTTCTTCGTCTTTGTCGTCCTCCACAACGTCTTCCTTGCCGTCTACTCGGCCTGGACCTTTTACGGCATGCTGGGCATATTGCGCCGCAGCTTCGTCAGCCCCTTTGCTACTGTCGTCGACAGCAGCACTGGCAGCATCAGCACTGGAGGCTGGGCCGGCACCGTCGATGGCTACTGCCGCCTGAATGGCGCCCCTGGCCTCGGCAACGGCCTCTTCTTCAATGAGGCTGCTGGCCGCTGGCAGACCTCGTCCTCGCTTGGCAATTCCTTCACCGAGCTGGACCGCACACAGCCTGGCCGCATCTGGAACGAGGGCCTGTCTTTCTATGGTTGGATCTTCTACCTCAGCAAGTTCTACGAGGTCCTGGACACCTTTATCATTCTTGCCAAGGGCAAGTTCAGCTCAACCCTCCAGACCTATCACCATGCTGGAGCCATGATGTGCATGTGGGCCGGCATGCGCTACATGAGTGCTCCCATCTGGGTCTTTGCCTGTGTCAACTCGGGAATTCACACGTTGATGGTCAGTCTCCCGCCAAGTCTGTTTCGGGCCCCAATCCACTAACATCGTTCTAGTACACTTACTACACCATCACCGCCTTCTCCATCCGCGTCCCAACATCTATCAAGCGCACCCTGACTACTATGCAAATCGCCCAGTTCCTTCTTGGCGCCTCGTATACGATGGCCCATTCATTCGTCTCATACTCTGTTCCTGTGGTCATCCCGTCATCAAACACTGTCACCTCATCAGGATCGCTCGTTGATGGCGAAATGATCCACTCGATCGAGTCTGTGAACTCCTCACTGCCGGATGCTGCCAACTCCGTCAGATACGGCCTCAAGACCGTTCCCTGCATTCGCACAACCGGAGAGACATTCGCCATCTGGCTGAATGTGCTCTACCTGGCGCCCCTGACCTACCTGTTTGCCTCGTTTTTCGTCGCTTCCTACCTGCGTCGCAGCAATGCTGAGAGTGCCCGTATTGCTCGTCTCGGGAAGAAGGACGGCCGTGCCGCGACCACTAGCATCCACAGCTCAAATGCGACAATTGCCGGCACTATTGCCACGACCGCTAGCGCCGCGGAGGCCAATATGCGCCGCCGTCTAAGCAACGTGGGCAACCTGGCCGAGAAGGCCGGCTGGGACGCTGCCAGGGGTCTTGAGAAGGAGGTGTATGGAGAGTCGGGCGAGGTCGTGGAGGAAGAAGACGACGAAGCCCCTGCGCGCCCAGACCTCCTTCGGGTGCAAACGAGGAGCAAGCGCGCTTGAAGGTCTGAAGGTCCTTGCCTTTTACGATACATACGCATTTAGACATTGTATGTCGAGACGAAAAAAAACTCCCAATTCTGGAGACGAAAGCTTGGCAGGTCCTCAAATCGCTTCATCTGCTTAGTAACAAATCGAAATTATCCCTAGCTGAAAGATCAAAAGGAGACCAATGAGGGAGTTAAGGACGGTACATACCGGAGTGGAGTGAACGGGGCGTTCATTTTCAATATGAAATATCGGGGTTTGAGTTTTGTTAACAAGTCGAGAATAATCTGAGTACAATGAACCAAATTTTTTTTACAAGCAATGCAGGCAAGGGAAACACGCAAACTGCCATCAAACTCAAACTCAGTCTAGCCAATGGCTCACAGCCTAATTAGGGCGGTAGATCGTGCGTACTTTAATAATTTGTGATTGAATGTATTCCTACTTGGCATAGACAAAGCCCTCCCTGCCTGTCCCCCCTTTTCTGCTTCCCATAGGACCTCCTTTAACTTGCTGTTCTCTGCTCAGCTCCCTCCATCGACTTCAGGCCTAAGCTATGTTCATAACAACAGAGTGCCCAGAGGTCGATCTAGACGCGAGAGAGATGATAGACAGGAAGAAACAAAGCCAGATGAGATAAAACAAGCCATAAACCGTCAAAACGCCTCCAGCGAAAAAGCAGATATAAACGGAATCAAGCACTTCCGATAGCCGGGGGGCCAAGTCACTCGGTTTGCAGACTTTTTGCCAAACACAACATTCCGCCGGGGATCCCCTTGACCAAATTCCGCCCACAAAACAGCAAGTCTATCAGTACAAAGAAATAGCGCTGAGGAATAGTACCCCCCAGTGTAGGCCGTCCATGCAGCCATAGCAGCGCACGACGAATATCCAGCCCATGCCCTCTGCTCAATAAATAGAGCAGAGGGCTGTGTCGCGGACGATGCCACAGGCGTCCTCATCATCCCCTACCACCATATTGCAGTCAACTGCTGTGAAACTATGGTGGCATGTTCTTCCCTGAGATGCAAGCATAGACAGGTAGGTTCCGGGACGTAAAAAAAAACAATGAAAAAAAAATATCATGAAAACGGAGTTGGTGCGGTCCAACAAGATAGCATGAAAAAAATGCCGACATAAACAAATAGAGTAAGGAAATATTTGGTATCATCTGCATGGAGAAATGCACCGGGTTGCATCTTCCACATTCACACTCCTTTTTTTGACCGGACCCAGCCGCAAAAAAAAGGCAAAGCAGGCCACGTATAGGTGGTCAAGACACCTAAGCTGCATCCTCAATAGCCTTGCTCTGCTGCTCAGCCTCCTCGACAGGGACGTTTTGTGCCTTGACGTACTCCTGGTAGACGCCGAGGGCTTCGTCAACCTTGGCCTTCAGGGCCGACTCATCCTCAATAAGGTGAACCAGCTCCTGGTTGTCCATCTCCAGCAGCATGCCGGTGATTTTGCCAGCTAGCTCAGGCTGGAAGTTCTGGATCTTGGGGAAGATTGCCTCGCCCAGAATCTGCTTCTGCTGCTGAACGTTGCCGTTGGTAGCGGTGAGCTGCGCCTGGATCAGGGACGCCTGGTTTAGTTCCGGTACGGCCCCGGGAGCCGGGGCCTGGCCCTGGACGCCACGGGCAGCCTGCGGGCCAGCAAAGCCTTGGGACTGGCCCCGACCGGCACCACGGCCACCACCGTTCTGGCGAGTAGGAGGAAATCCAGACAAGCCAGGACCGGCTCCCTGAAGCGCGTTGATTCCGCCGGGGTGGTTGCCCAGCGTGGGAATGGGGCCACGGCTGCCGGCGGGTGCGCCACCACGGCCGACCGTCTGCTGCACCTGCTGCATGGCGGCGAGGAACTGTGCGTTGTTGGGGCCGAAGGGCACGCCGGGCGGGAACTGGCCTGGAATCCCATACACGTTCGGCGGGATCTGCTGGGGAGGAAGGCCACGGCCACCCTGCGGGCCGGCAAAGCCACCAGGAGCAAACTGACCGGGGCGCCCGCCCTGGACACCCGGCATGGCCAGGCCACCCTGGGGGAAAGCCATGCCGCGTCCGCCCTGGGGGAGGAATGCCTGCTGCTGGCCAGGCGGGTAGTAGACCTGGGGCTGCATGTATGTCTGGGGCAGACCCGCAACAGCAGCAGCCTGCTGCATGCGCAAGGTGTTCCGTGCCTGGATGCTAGCCTCAAGCTGGCTCTTGCGCACCTCCTTCTTCTGGGCGATGGCCACATAGAGGGGCTTGCCGCTCACCATCCGCTGGTTCATCTCCGTGACAGCCTTGGTAGCATCGTCGGGGTTGCTGAAGCAGACGAAGCCGAAGCCCTTGCTCTTCCCCAGCTTGGGGCGCACAGCCACCTGCTTATCAGCAGAGGCGTCAGCCTCACCATCGGCAGCAACCTCGGGCTTTTCCTCCTCCTCCTTGATCTCCTTGACGTCTTCGCCATCCTTGCCCTCATCATCGGAGTCGCTGGCTGTCTCGCGCATGACCTTGGCGGACGTGATAGGACCGTAAGGAGCGAAAAGCTCGCGGAGCTTCTCGTCGTCGACCTCATCCTCAAGGTTCTTGATGTACAGGTTGACACCAACGTACTTGCTAGCCTTCTCTTGACGAGCTGCCTCATAAGACTTGCGGAGTTCCTCCTCCCGCTCGTGTTTCTTCTGAGCACGGCCAACGTACAGCTCCTGGCCATGAATCTCACGGCCATTCAGCTCCTCAACAGCCTTCGCAGCACTCTCGTGAGTGGTGAAGTTGATGAAGCCAAAACCACGGCTCTTGCCCGTCTCCTGGTCGCGAGCAATCGTGGAAGAAGTGACAGCGCCATACTGTTCGAACAGCTTGCGGAACTCATCGTCCGTGACGTCAGGGTTCAAGTTCTTGATGTAGATGTTGGTAAAGTTCGCCTTCATCTCCTCGAACTTGCTCTGGCGGTCCTTCTTAGGAATGTGGTGGCCGACATAGACCTTCTTCTCGTTCAGCAGCATGCCGTTAACATGTTTGATAGCCTGCTGAGCGGCCTCATCAGTCTCGTAGTGGACGAAACCGTAGCCTTTCGAGTTTCCGTGCTCGTCCTGAGCAACCTTGCAGCTGAGAATGTTACCAAAAGCAGCAAAGGTATCGTGCAGAGCCTTGTTATCGATAGCAGCGTCGAGGTTCTTGATGAAAATGTTGCCCTGGCCCGTCTTGCGAAGGGCGGGATCACGCTGCGACCACATGATACGGCAAGGGCGGTTCTTGATCAGGGTGTAGTTGAGCTCCTCGAGAGCCTTCTCGCCATCGACAGTGCTATTGTAGTTCACGTACGCATAGCCGAGAGAGCGACGGGTGACTGCATCGCGGCAAACCCGGATTGAGGCAACAGGACCAATCTGCGAGAAGAGTTCGAAGAGCATTGCCTCGGTGACGGACTCGTCAAGCTCGCCGACGTACAGTGAAGCAGAGGCCTGGGGATGAGCAGCCGCGGAACTCGGGGTGGGACCAGCCGTGTCATTATCATTGGCGTCGGCCGTCACGTTCGTGTTGATGGCGGGGGCCGCTCTCTCGCCGCCATTGAGGGTAGCGTTGCTGAGGTCAGCGGCAAGCTGGTCGACAGCGCCGGAGGTAGTGGAGGCCATTTTGTGTGGGTTGAGAAACGTTACGACAGAAAACTAACGGCTGAGTAATGGTTAGCAAAGGGTCCCAGCGCTCGATATGCCGTGGCAAAAGGCAACATCACAAGAATCGGGGAATGTGGCTATGAAGTAGAAGAAGGCAGACAAAGCATGGCGGAAAGAGGGCCAACTACCAATACTTTAAAAGTAGTAGGAAACACCGGAACAAGGTATATAAGGCGGGGGAGGGGGGAGAGGAGGGGGGTAACAGCAGGCAGAAGTCCAGAGACAAAAATGTAGGCAGAAGACAGGTAACAGTGTAGTCCAAAATGAAAGCTGTAGCGAACAAAGGACGCCGTCGAGGACAGCAGTTCGTTCGCCCGCAATGTTCCGCGGCTGTGGACAGTCGGATAGACAAAACGGCCGCAACGGGCAACCTTACCGTTATAACAAAGGGTGAAGACGCGGTTGCAGATCTCGAGGCTTGTTGCTTTCAACGGGTTCGATTGACTGCTGTCGGCTGACTGCTGTCGTTTCTTTCTGGTCGGGAATTTGGGTTTTGTGAAATTTTCAATTTTTTTTTTCTCCGTCGGATTGGTGGCACGGAGATGTTTTATGGAAGGTTTTGGATTTTCAAGGGATTTTCAACTTTTTTTTTATGATTTGTGTAGTGGAAAAGGCAAGGATGACAAGAACAGAAATCAAGTACGATGCCCGTACTGTCAAATCGTGTTCTCCTTCGAGGGTTGGCAGTTTGGTTGTGGAAGGTTGGTTAAGAAAAAAAGAAGGAGGGGAAAGAATTTCACAGTCGCAGTTTTACGAGATTATGTCTTTTTTTTTTCTTGCCATACCAGGGCTTTCACTTTAGTTAGCGCGTAAATTTTGGCACGCGCAGAGGCTTATGTAATATTGCATGGCTCGGAATGGGAAGGTGCGGTGTGCAGAGAACTTCAATTTGCAGAGGAAGCACGACCCATAGGCTCCCTAAGTCAGGATACAGCACCGCTTAGGATCTCCCCGCAGCAGACAGGATTCATTCTTTCCTTAACGCCACGGGGGTCCTTTCCTCCTAACAAGGGGGCCGTTATTGACAGGGGAACCGTTAACAAGGATGACGTGCGTGAAACGCTCCTTCCCTCGTAGCATAGTACTCGTAGACAGGCAAAGTGTGCACCACTCCATTTCTGCCAAGTTAAGAGTCGACTGGCCCAGCAGCGGCAGTGAACCATGTAAGATACCAAGTGAGATACTGAGACATATTCCCCTCCTCGGTTCACACCTGACGCAATCCTGGCGCTGCTGTCAAACATGACGGCCACTTACGCCACATAATGACTAAGGCTGCGCCACCCTTGAGCTTTCCAGACAAGAACGCGGGCTGGTTATTAGGCGGCCAATATTACCAACACCGTAAGATAGCGCCCGAAGCAAGCTGTCTGCCACCAAACAACCACCTCACCACAAACACGCCGGCTGCTGTCTGCGAATAATCCCTCTCTTTTCCTGTCGTGAGACAGCATCCGTTGAAGACACACAGCATAGTATCCAGTTGGTAATACGACACCAGCTCTGTGGCCTGACTCTGTTTGTTCCACCTCTCGAACGAACCCCCGCTTTCTTTGCGGCTGTCTCCGACGACGCCGTGCTGAAGCCATGTTCCCCACGTTTAACGGAAGCTCACGCCGCCCACGAAACGTCAACCTCAGCGGCCAAAAGCATATCAACCCGTTTGCTGCTCATGCATCTTCTCCATCGGCCGCGGTTGGCGCGTCCAAAACTGTTGCTGATGCTCAAGCCGGCCGCCAGAAACGGCAGCAAGAACGAAACGAGCTGAAGGCCGCCCGGGCCGTTCAGCGAGTATGGCGTGGCCACCGAGTCCGACGGTCCGTGAAGCTCGAGCTGCGGCATGTCCTGGGCGGACTGTACAGCGGGACAGCCGGTCTCCAGCCGGACGAGAGGGCTGCCGTTGCCTTCCCCTTGCTTCTCGCCAGCTTTTCAAAAGGCGACGATTTCCAGCTGCTTGATCGCTTTGCCGAAGATCTCTCTCGGACAGATTACAGACCTCTTGCATCGAAACAGATCCCCAGGGAAAGACTCTGGCGCTTGGCCCAGATCCTGATATATACTTTGGCCCAGTAAGCAGCCCCTACCTTCTGCACGTCAACATGCCGTCGGCATCGCCCGCCCCTACTAACGGCCGTTGCCTTCCTTTCTGATAGCAAGCCGGTCGTGGGCCGTCGACTGGAGCTTCTTGTCCGCATTATCCGCATACGGCCTCCGGGCCTCATCGACAGCCTTGGCCCCTATTTCAAAATGCTAGTCAAGTTCTGTGCAGTAGGAGGGAAGTCACAAGATGAAGTGCGTCTGATAAAGTCTGCCGTTGCTGCCCCCTTGGGACCTGAAAACGATGCACCGGGTAAGAGTTTGCCTCATATCCGATACTGGCTGGCATTTCTGATGCTGACGGGGTGCACGCTCTTCAGTCCCGTTCCTGCGTCGAGCATATTCTGAATATGCAACGTCCTTCCTGACCCATCCACTGGGTTTGCTGGAGCAAAACATTGCTCTGTTTGTGCAAGACATCACCTTTAATGCCTTGTACCAAGCCGTGATAGAGACTTACTGCTCTTCTCCACAAATATTGGACATGGCCCCCGAGCGGCTGATGTGGCTACTCGCCCACCTCGTCGACCTTCAAAAACATCAACCAGGGGAGACGTCGAGCACACCACTATATCTTAGAGCCATCTATATGCAACTTTCTGCACTCTCCGGCCCTATCCGTGCACAGCTGCGCTCGTCTGCGGCCTCTGACAACGGGTCATCTTCATTACCCGATTACCTATCTGCCAACATCTGTTCTCTTGCAGACAAAGATGAAGTATCGTGGCTGCTCGAAAAGTTCACGTCGTAAGTTGTTGTACCCGGTGATGAAACTCTCCCTTGATGTATGATGTGCTAATCTGTACAAGGAGCCAAGCCGATGCTGCGGGGCAGGATTATGCCAGCCTTTTAGCTGGGTATTCGATCACGCTTATCCGATGCTTCCCTCACAAGGCTGATGACATCCGCATGCGTCTGTTTCTCGCAGACTTTCCGTCTGCAACGGGGGGGGCACAGCCGGCCGTGCAGTTCTTTTGGTCAGCCTCGAGTGTAACCAAGCTCTTCGATTGCGTGCTGTCTTCTCCAAAAAGTGCACTGGACTTTCTTCTCAGAAGAAAGTTCTTTCCAGCGTCATCATTGGCAGCAGCAGACGACTCTCCGTGGGATCGCGAGTGGCGCACCGTCCTCCTGTTTCTCGAGCTGTACACGTTCGTCATGAGGCTAACAGACGACGAGGACTTCTTTTCGGGTCTCAGCAGCCAGCCTCCTTTCACGAACAATGGCTCGTCTCCGTCACACCTTCGTTTATCTGCTCTCCGCCTTGACGCTCTGCTGCGGCTGTCTCTGTTCTTGAAGAATCTGGCTTTCACGCTAAACTACAACGCTGCCGAGCTCTTGCAAGGGAACGGAAGCGACAGCAAATCGCCAAGTGGATCAGGACCGGGCCAACATGGCCGGTCCGGAACCTATCGTGTTATTGCAGGCGTTGACTTTAGCGCATTCAAGTCTCTCGTCACAACCTCTATACAGATGCTTTATGAGCGGGACTCACGACGCCAGTTTCTACCAACTGGACATTGGCTCATGACGACCAATTTTGACATGGACGGCTTCTTGTCAGCTGTCGTCTTGGAGGAGCAGCGCCAACACGAACTCCGAGAAGAGGGAAGCGATAGCGAAAACGACGATAACGCCGACGATGGCGATGACGACATGGCCGATGACACGGGGGCTGAACAGGGCAGTTTCGCTTCCGCCAACAGATCTCGCTCTGCGCCGGCTCGGTACGCTCATTTGGAAAATGTACGAAATCAGCACAAGAGGGCGCATCGGGAGCGGATGCTTGCAGCCATTGGTCCAAAACTGGAGATACTGCGGAATATGCCATACGCTCTGCCGTTCGAGCTCCGGGTCCAGATTTTTAGGCAATTTGTTTTTCTGGATAAGCAGCGCAGGCGGCAAGGCAATGTCGACCCCGACCAGTGGCGTCTATTTATCGCCAGCCAGCGATTGAACTTGATGAATAGGGGGGCCCCTCGCGAGGACGTCCTGGGCCGCCACACCGCTCGAATCCGCCGAAACATGGTGTACGGCAGCGCGTATGAGCAGTTCTACCCGCTTGGCGAGGGACTGAAGGAGCCGATCCAGATCACATTCCTGGACGAATACGGGTCTGAGGAAGCTGGTATTGACGGCGGTGGTGTCACCAAGGAATTTCTCATGAGCGTAACAAAAGAAATCTTCACGTCAAAAATTGGCACCGTGATGCAGTTTCAGTCGAATAAGGACAACGCTCTCTATCCCAACCCAGTAGCGCTCGACCAGGTCAAGACCTGGTGTCGCTCCAGAGATGTCAAAGACTCGGAACGGAACGATTGTATTTCAAGCATGCTGAGCCAATTCGAGTTCACTGGTCGCCTTGTTGGAAAGTGCATGTACGAGGGAATATTGCTGGATGTCGTTTTTGCAGGATTTTTCCTCCTCAAGTGGTCCTTGTCGACTACGGACTCGGCCTACAGAGCCAGCGTCAACGACCTGCGCGAGATGGACGAGGAGCTGTACCAGGGCATGCTGCGCCTGAAGAACTACAAGGGCGATGTGTCTGAGATGGATGTCAACTTCACGCTCGAGGACCAGGTGAGCATGGATGACACGCCGCTGCACACAGAGACACGGAACCTGGTACCGAACGGCGACAACATTGCGGTGACGAATGAGAACCGGCCGCTATACATCTCGTATGTGGCGCGGCACCGGCTGGCAGCCCAGCCCTACCAGGTGACCAAGGCGTTTCTCCGTGGACTCGAGACGATCATCGACCCGGCGTGGCTGCGCATGTTCAACCAGAACGAGCTTCAGCGGCTCGTAGGCGGCGACTCGTCGGAGATCGACGTGCAAGACCTGCGGCAGAATACCGTCTACGCGGGCGTGTACGAAATTGGCGACGACGGCCAGGAGCACCCGTCCGTCAAGCTCTTCTGGGAGGTCGTCGAGTCCCTGCCTGACGAGGACAGGCGACTGCTGCTCAAGTTTGTGACCTCGACGCCGCGGGCACCGCTTCTCGGCTTCTCGCAGCTCAAACCGTCCTTCAGCATCCGCGACGGAGGCTATGATGAGACGCGTCTGCCAAGCGCCAGCACATGCATCAATCTGCTGAAGCTGCCCCGGTACTCGAGCCTGGAGACGATGCGCACCAAGCTGCTTTATGCCGTGCGATCGAATTCGAGATTCGATCTCAGCTGAGAAGGTTGAAGCATATGATCTGAGAATGCATATTGGTAGTATAGTCTGTTCACGGGGGATTTTCAGAAGACAACAGGCTATTTTGAGCTGCATTTCTTGTCTGACAAGAGACATGGCACAAGGAATTTCATGGATCTGCTAACTTTGTACGTCGACTGCGGAGGCAGATGGCCATCATACTAGATAGGAGGCATTTACTCGTATGTTTGTTTTATGCTAGATACCTTCTACTTTATGGTTTCATACCGTTTGCGCATTCGCAAGTCCGACTCGTGGCTGTTAAACAGAGGCTGAATGCATAGTCTCTGGCACAACTCTTCGAAAGGGCATAAATCGGCCACCTCTCCTGTTTCACAGATCGGGGGCTACTAAGCGTCTTACTCTGCACAGAAGCCGTCGTAGCAGAATGGACCAATTAGCATGCGCCCGAAGAGGAAGGCACCGCTTCATATGCGTTGTCCGTTCCTATTCCGTCCAATCAGCAATAATATGTGGGCTGGCATTTGGGCTCCCAGCATTCGGATTCTTGGTGCTGCTCAGATCCGGATCCACGACGAAATGCCTGGAGTCAGGGGTGCAGTCCATAAATCCCATGGCTTGGCGAAATGGGGTCCGAGGCAACATTGCCAGATTTACCCAAATCGGCCTTTTTCTGGCCTCGTCCGCTGTCCGTTTTCTTGTTCATCCTATTTACTCCACAAATCCTCTTCACAAGTCTTCACTTGTCTAGTGGCACGTTTTTGTCTTTGTCCATTCTACCTCCCACGCCTTCCTTCTCACCCGAGGCTGCTCCGTGTCGGCTTCGGCATGTCGACAGGCGCTTCCAGGAACTAACAGCCCTCGCGATAAGGGACTGTGGGCTGCGAGCAGGAAACAAAGCAGCAGAGACTGCACCCGGCCCTTGCCATGGCTCCTCTGTGCCTGCTTGGCCGCCGTCGCAGCTACGTGGCTGTCGTTGTCTTCTCTGTCCTCTGTGTCGTCCTGCTGCTGCCAGGCCCACGAGACCAGGCCAGCCAGGTGCTATGGTTTGTGCTCTTCCCGCTGGCAAGCGGTCCCATCAGCTCCGCTGGCTTCGACGTCATCCGCTACATCAACCCCCTGATCGGGACGGTCAATGGCGGCCACGTGTTTCCAGGGGCCACGCTGCCCTATGGTAAGCTCGGCGCCTCTTTAACGGACTGGGGAGTTCCAGAATGCAACGTGCTCACGCTTATAGGCATGGCCAAAGCTGTCGCCGATACAAACAGCAAGGCTGAGAATGCCGCCGGCTTCGTGTCCGATGCAAGCATGATCACGGGCTTCTCTCACATGCATGACTCCGGCACCGGCGGCAGTCCGTCCCTGGGCAACTTTCCGCTGTTTGTGCATCCCGGCTGTCCAGAGGATGACTTTGCTCAGTGCAAGTTCCAATCCATCGCCCGTGCTGTTGCCCGCAGAAACGGCTCAGCCCGCGCGAGCCCGGGCTACTTTGCTGTCGCGCTGGAGAACGGGGTCGCCGCGGAGATGACCGCAAGCCAACACGCTGCCATGTATCGGTTCACCTTCCCAGCGGCGGAGGGGGGGGGCGCAGCGGCCCCGTCCAGCAACACCGACGTGCCGTACAGCCCACTGGTCCTCGTTGAACTCGCCGATCTCGCCGGGACGCGGTCGTCGGGGGGGGTGCAGGTTGATCAAGACAGCGGCCGCATTGTGGGTGACGGCACCTTCCGGCCGTCCTTTGGCATGGGCAGCTATGACGCCTTTTTCTGTGCCGATTTTCAGGGCGCACGTATCCGCAAGACGGGCATCTTCAACTCCAAGGGTGCAGCCGAGGAACCCAAGCATCTCGACAGCAAGGGCGGGCGCTACGGCTCCTCCGTTGGCGCCTGGATCCAGTTTGAACCCCCGTCTGGCCCTGGCCGCGACATCCTGGCCCGGGTAGGGGTGTCCTTCCTCTCTCCCGGCCAGGCCTGCGCAAATGCCGAGTCCGAGATACCGGGCTGGGACTTTGACGGCACGATCCTCGCAGCCCAGGACGCCTGGCGCGAAAAGCTGTCACCCGTGTCCGTCGATGCAACAGGCGTGTCGGTGGAGCTGCAGACGACGTTCTGGTCGGGGCTCTACCGGGCGCTGCTGTCGCCACAGAACTACACAGGCGAGAACCAGAAGTGGGAGTCGGACGAGCCGTACTTTGACTCGTAAGGCCCGTCTGCTCTCCTTGGCTACGTGTGTATGGCATCAGCTCACAACTGCAGGTTTTACTGCATCTGGGACTCCTTCCGGGCACAACACCCGCTTCTCACCATCATCGATCCTCCAGCCCAAACGCAGATGGTGCGTGCATTAATCGACATTTACCGACACGAAGGTATGGATGCGGTTTGGGCTGCACATGCTGTCTACTAGCTCGCTTTCTGTACGCCTCTGACAATGCTGTAGGGAAGCTTCCGGACTGTCGCATGAGTTTCTGCAAGGGCTTCACGCAGGGCGGTTCCAATGCGGATGTGGTGATTGCCGACGCCTTTGTCAAGGGGCTCGTCGACGACATCGACTGGGCCACTGCGTACGAGGCCGTCATCTCCGACGCCGAGGTAGAGCCAAGCTCCTGGGGAGTGGAAGGCCGCGGCAACCTGGAGAGCTACCACAAGCTGGGCTACATCCCCTGGGACGACAAAGACACGAACGGCACCGGGCCCAGGAGCCGCAGCATATCGCGGCTGGTGGAATACGCATATGAGGATTTTGCCATCTCTCTGCTGTCGAAAGGCCTAGGGGATATCATCGGCCACGAGCGGGCGGCGGCCGACGCGGCCAAGTACCGAGAGCGCGGCATGAACTGGCGCAACCAGTGGAACCCCGAGCAGCCGGATGCATACCGAGACCCCCAGGAAGTGGTGGCAGAGAGCGAGTTTGTCGGCTTCCTGCAGCCGCGGCTGCTGGACGGGAGCTGGCGCTACCACAGCACGCGCCGCTGCAGCCCGGGTTTCGACATGCACAAGTGCTACTTCGACACGGCCTTCGACACGTACGAGGGCAGCCCTTGGCTGTACTCCTTCTATGCGCCACAGGACATGCGCACGCTCGTGCGGCTGATGGGCGGTCCGGCCGCCTTCGCGCGGCGCCTGCACTACTTCCACGAGTCCGGCATCGCCTACATGGGCAACGAGCAGACGTTTCTGCCCGTCTTCCAGTTCCACTACGCCAGCCGGCCCGGCCTGAGCTCCTACTGGGCACACCGGTACATTCCGGCTCTGTTCAATGCCAGTGTCAACGGCATTCCCGGAAATGACGACTGTGCCATGGGCGCCTTTTCTGCGTTTGTCTTTATGGGCTTCTTCCCCGTGGCCGGGCAGGACGTCTACCTGTTGACGCCGCCGTTCTTCCCAGAGGTGCGCATCCGGTCCAGGAGCGGCCGTGACGCCATCTTCCGCGTGCTCAACTTCGACCCAACCTACACGGCCAAGTACATCCAGAGCGCCACCCTCAACGGCGAGCCGTACACGCGCAGCTGGATCGGCCACGACATCTTTCTGCAGGGCGGCACCCTCGAATTCAAGGTCGGTCCGGAAGAGAGCCTCACGTGGGGAGTGGCAGACGATGATCTCCCCCCTAGCTACTATCCATGAGGAGCAACGGGCTCTCCTTGGGGAGTGGAAGAAGAGAGGAGGGGTGAATGCCCCCATTTGAGTCGTATTATCCGTATCCAGAGAAACCAGTTTCCAAATCGATACAAAGAAAAGTCCAGTTCCAGAAACGCAGCTTAGGATTCCTCATCCTCTTCATCCTCTTCATCCTCTTCATCGTTGCCCTCTACGTTTTCGTCACCCTCCGAATCCGTGTCATCGGCATCATTCGGGTCCGGCCGGACAATTCGGTTCAGATGCGAGACGTAGCCAGCCAGGGCCTTTAAGATATTTACAAGCCTGTCCTGGCCGTCAGCATCGGTGAAGATGGCGTCGGGCACCTTTTTCATGGCCGTGTAGTTGCGCAGCTTGAGCAGCTCAATGTCGCGGTGGTCGGCATTGAAGCCCTGCTTAGTCAGCACAAATAGCCCTGTGCGCAAGTTTGTGTTGATCCGCTTGCCTTTGGCTTTGTCTTGAGAGCGCCGTCGGTGTTGAGCTTGGCATAGGCCTTGATCGCAGCGGTCTCATCGCCGCGCTTGACGGCCGGCAAGAATTCCCGGCGGAACGCGTCCGCGTCATCGTCGTCGCCGCCGCCGCCGCCGCCGCCGCCGGTGCCGGCCAGCAGACGTCGCCAGCGGCGGGACCGCTCGTCGATGCTGGCGCGCAGCAGCTGGACGTTGGGGGCGTCGGGGTGCCAGAGGCCGCCGCCGACGAAGCAGCCGGCGGGCTCGCAGTGGACGTAGTAGCAGGCGTAGGGGCCCTTGCGGCCGGTGCGAGACCAGGCGGCGGAGTAGTGGGGCTTGTAGGGGGTGCTGTCCTTGGAGAAGCGGATGTCGCGGTAGATGCGGAAGATGACGTCGCGGGCGGGCAGCTCGGGGATGGTGTCGTCGACCTCGGCGATGAGGCGGTCGGTGAGCGACTCGACAAAGGACTGCCAGTCGCCGAGCGAGCGGCGGTATTCGGCGTCGTTTTCTGCGCGAGGCGGAGTCAGTCGGAGAGGGAGGAGAGGGAGGAGAGGTAGGAGAGGGAGGAGAAGGAGGAGAGGGAAGGAAACAAAAGGAGACAACATAGGAGAAACACACCTTTGAGCCACGTCCGCCGATTGTTGGCCTTGAGATCGCGCAGAAACAGCATCGTGTTGGCGTGGACGCGGCTGTCGGCGTAGTCGACACCGTCTAGGCCGCGCAGCTGCTTGTGCGGCGTAAAGGTGACTTTGGGCGGCGCGTCCTCGTCAATCTCGTCGTCGTCGTCGTCGTTGTCGTCGTCGCCGTCGTCGTGCTTGCTATTTCCGTTTCCCCGCTTGACATCGCTCTCGTCATCGTTGCCGTCGGTTTCGTCATCACTGCTGTCGTCTTCCTCCTCTTTATAGACGTCTTCCTCGCTGTCCTCAACTTCCACCTTCCGGCGACTCCTGCTCTTGGATGCATTGGATGTTTGCAGCCGCTTCGACGGCCGTGGCTTGGCCTCTACTATCTCGTCCGAGTCGTCATCGTCATCAGCCTCGAAATAGCCGCTCTTCTTCCCGAAATTGGACCGCGCAGAGCGCCGCCTCCCGGACGGCTCTTCTCTGCGCGGAGAAGAAACCTTTCGCTTTCGTGGAGGCATTCTCGCCGGTGGACAGGTGGAAGTGATGATGACGTGTGCGGATATCTTGGGAGGAGAGGAAGGGAAGATGGGACAGCGACGCGCAGGTTCGCGAAACTAACCGCTTCCGGCAGGAACGGCAACGCGGCATCACGTGCCGGGATTGATGCCCAATGCTTTGTAGCAATTGACCCAATTGCACGTTACATGGCCGGAGGCTTATCGCTGTGTGCATGTAACAACGGGATGGCTGAGAGAGAGAGAAGAGTCTGATCCGAAGAGATATCCATCGGCTGTCTGCTTGCAGAACGAGGCACAAAGCGCAGCACCCATCTCTCGCACTCTCGCACACGCTCCCGCACACATTGCAAACATGACAGCAGACGTCTTGGCACAGCAGCTGGAGAAGGACGGGTTTGTGATCATACGACAGCTGGTCAAGGGCGAGGACCTGAAGGCGCTGCAGGAGGCGGCGGCACGCACGACGGCCAAGGCGCGGGCGGGCGACTGGCCGTACGTGCGGACGGTGGGCAAGCAGTTCCCGCCGTGGGACCGCTGGGACCGGGCGGCAGCGGCGGCCGAGGCGGCAAAGGCGGCAAAGGCGGCGGACGGCGGCGGGGGCATCTGGGGGGTTCAGCACCTGCTGCGGCCGGATCTGGGGCCGGACGCGGCGGTGTTTGCGCGCAGCTACTTTGCGGCAGACGGGGTGCTGGACGTGGCGAAACGGCTGCTGGGGCCGGGCTGCACGGACGACGAGCTGGTGATGGAGCTGTACAACATGCTGGTGCGGCCGGACTACCGCGACTTTGCGCTGCGCTGGCACCGCGACGACATCCCGGCGGAGGCGAGCGCGGCCGAGGAGCTGGCGCGGCTGAGCCAGCCGGCGTGGCACGCGCAGTGGAACATGGCGCTGTGGGACGACGCCAGCCTGGTGGTGGTGCCGGGCTCGCACCGGCGGGCACGCACGGCCGGCGAGCGGACGGCCGACCCGTTTGCCGACACGCTGCCGGACGAGCCCGCCAAGACGGCCGGCGGCGGCGTCGGCCAGCTGGTGGTGCGGCTCGGCCCCGGCGACGCCGTGTTCTACAACAACAACATCCTGCACCGCGGCGTCTACCGCACGGCCGTCGAGCGCGCCACGCTGCACGGCTCCGTCGGCCACGTCAGCGGCAGCCGCCAGCGCGCGCGCAACGTGCTGCAGCACGGCGTCGGCGACTGGGTCGACCGCTGCGACTTTGGCAGCCTCACCGCGGCCGAGCGCGCGCGCGCCGAGGGCATGCGGGACCGTCTGGTGCGGCTGGGACAAGCCAGCGGTGACGTGGGCTACTCGCAGCAGGGGTGAGGGAGACGGGGGGGGGAGGGGGGAAAAGGGGAGAGGAGGAGAGGGTGAGAGAAGGAGAGGAGAGGGAAATCTGGCCGCAATGGAGCGTGGCAAGCCGGTCTGTATATCGTGATGCAGGTCTGAGTCCATGGCGTCAGTTCTGTTTAAGCTTTTCGACTGCACGAATCCGCTACAGCGCAGCACGGTGGGGGAGCAAGGGCTGACCGTCTTTTCCCATGTCTTGGCGAGATGCCGCGCTCACCAGCAAAAGACGGCAGAACCTGCGGATTTCAAATGTTGTGCTATGTACCCATACCCGGGACTCTACCCCACAGCCGATGGCAGGCTACGACGACCAGGGCTCGGCACTAAGACATCGGAGCCTGTATCCGGCATGGAGCAGAGGCGGTCCAGGAAGGACGCCCCACCCCTCTTTGATGACAGAAGGCTGAGAGAGCCGTGGAAAGCAAGACAAAAGGCGGACGGGGAAAACAGGCAAAACAGATGACAAGTCTGCGTCAAGGCCCAGCAGCCGTCTGCGCGTCGGCACTGTGCAAAGACACTGTATCTCCGCACTGATGGGCGTGATTGGCGTGATTGGCGTGATTGGTGTGATTGGCGTGATGAGCAATAATCAGGGCCGCTTTGGGAGCCGCTTCGGGCTCTTTCCCCATTCCCCATGCCGCTCCCCGCCTAAACCCCCCCTCTCGTCTCCGCAAAATGGAACCTAGCGCGGGTCGTTGTGAAATTGGGGAGCTCTCCAATTAGGAAGCTGCCATTGTGTGTGTCCTCCCCCTCTCCTCTGCCGTCGCTCTTTTCTTCCGTGTGGCGACCGGGCCAGATGCACACATGCAACACCGCACGGGACCTTCCAAACGGAAGGCACGTCTCTTAATTTGCCTTCCATTTCCCACGAGCGGCAGGCAAGCTGCAGTAGCCACCCCGGGGGAAGGAGCAGCCAGCATCTTTCTGTTCTTGCGTGCACAGTAGTCCGTTTCTTGTCGCAACAGCTCTCTGCTTCTTCATCTTGTCACAAACATCATTTCTTCCCTTGGCTCGCCATCACCAACCGCCATCTTCTTCTTGCCACTGACACATGGCCGAAATCCTGCCTCCAGAGCCGCAGCCTTTGTTCCATTCGGCTTCGACGCTAACGACTGTCTTGGGAAAAGGGCCACCCTATTTTCTGCCTTTGTTATCGTCGCATCTCTACTCGCAATAATTCTGCTTCAGACATACACAAGTACTGCTACCATACTGCTACCACATGCTACATACCAGCCTGCAGCACCCATGTTTCGTGCGCTATCCGATACCCTCCCCACCACCTCGACCTGTCCAATCTCCAAGTCCGTACTAGATCTTGCCGTTCCCCGCCTCTCCGCTTTCTCTAGCACCGTCTCCCCAGACCCCCAGCATTCTTGTTTTCTTTTCGCTGTTCCAGCTAACAATTCCAGCAAGAACTTTCATCGCCAGCCGCTGCCTCTTGACTCGCCTCCTCTCCGGGCTCCTACACACAGTCCCCGATCCGACAGACTCGGAGCCGCGCCCGCTGCACCCCTCAACAGGCACAGTCAGCCAAGGATCTTCCATTACCTCGGGCCAACAGCACCAGCCGCCGCAATCCCCTTGCTGACAACCAACTGGCAAATAAAACCGACAGCACATCGAACCGTCTGTTACGCACGGCAGGCGTCACGTCAGACAGACTAGTAGCACAACAACGCCCAACCACAGGAACACCAGTACCGCTCGGGCTTCAGTTTACGTTGCTTCGATACCGCCGATCACGGCAACCCGTCTGCTCTCACTCGCCTCGCCTTGCCTCCAACCTGCGCTCTCCTCTCTCCTCCCCCAGATCTGACGCGGCCCGTCCGAGGACCACTGACCACTGACCCATCCATCGTCTGTCTCGCCTTCGGTGGCATCGCTGGAGTCCTCCGATAGGGTCGTGGTCAGGAGGGTGCATTACCACCCCCTCCCCCCTCTCTCTCTCCGCTTTCCACCCCCTCTTTTCCCCTGCCTCTCCTCTTCTCCGCCCCCATCCACATTCTCGCATGCAATAACAACGCACGAGAATGTTTGCCTTCTGTCTCGATCCGACTGGCACATCTCTCCGCAAAACCTCCACCAAATCAGCCTCTATCTGACATCCTCCTGTTCTGCCTTCCTTCCTTTTCCCCCTCCCCTTTCTCCTCTTCTTCCGGCTATCTCGTCCTTCTTTCCTCTCCCTGTACTCCCTCCTTTTGCTGATTGCCCCCACACGCCTTTGTGTTGTGTGACTTGGATCAAATTTGCTCCTCGCCTCCTCGCCTCGAGGCGGCTCTTTTTGGCCAAACACCTGCCGGACCATCCGGCCCCTGCCTATCAATATACCCCCTGGCTCGTCGCCCCCTCCGCTCCCAGCTACGAGTGCTGGCTATGCAATCTATCGACGACCTTCAAACTATGGGTATGGAGCACAACAGAGATGGCCGGCCGCTAAAGCCCAAGTCACTACCGTGCAAGTACTGCAACAAGCGCTTTAGGTGAATATGGACCTGGATGAGAACCGGTCTGCCCCGAACGGGCGTCCAATCTGTCTGAAACGCATGTTGGCTTACATCGCTTCTCTGTTATAGGCGAGTAGAACATGTGCAGAGGCATGAGAGAACCCACACCAAAGAAAAGCCCTTTGCCTGCAACTGGGCGCGCTGTGGGAAAACATTTGGAAGACGGTAAGCAAACTCTCACTCCACGATCTTTTTTTTTTGGCCCCCATGTCTCCCTGTTATCCCTCTATCTTTACATTTTCTGCTTCTATTCGTTTCTTGCGCCTGCCACGCTTCCCTTCATTTCCCTGTGCGCCAACTCGTACCCGTTCCTCGATCCTTCTATCGGACTGAGCCTGTCCATGTCAAGAGAGTCTATGTTCCGCGCATGGAAGACAAGCCACACACACGTACCCTTTGCACATTGCGAAAGTAACGGAAACCACTTCTGCCTAATCCCCCACATCCCTATCCCGGGCAACGTCGCCTCCAGTTATATCAAGACACCATTCCACCTGTCCAAAACGCACACTTTCATTGTATAGATCAGGCACATCATCCACATATCCTCTCCCAACACCTATACTTACATGGACATCAGCGATCTTCTGGTTCGCCATGAAAAACTTGTCCATCTCAACGACAACAATCGAGATGGGAGCAGGGCTCGAAAAGCTTCTTCTGTCAGCGGCCCGTCCGTGTCTTCTGACAGCAGTCATACCGAGGCGGTCGGTGGGCTCCAGCAGCGGTCGCAACAATCTGGATTCGCCGATCCGGCGTCTTCTCTAATGTCTCCGCCCCATCCCACCTCGGCATTACCTCTGCAGTCTTCAGCCGACCCGCGACTCTCATCAAACTTGGACTTGCTGTCAGACGCCGCCACACATCTCGCCTCTTCAGCCGAGATACCAGTCATACCGCCCATGATGCCTGTTCTTTCCCAGTCATCCGCCTCTGCCATAGTCCCGGTCAAGACATACAGCGAAGACTCATCACCTCAATATGGCGACCGCAGACGGATAGCTTCCCAGGCGGATGTGCTTCCACCAGCGTATTCCGGCCAACCCCCCTCCACCTCTTTTGCCGACTACCACCTTTTTCTGGACGAGTTTCCGCCACCAGCACACTTCTTACCAACATCCCTTGAAACCGACCAGTCGTTGGGCTCATGGGCGCGGCCGGCGACGGAAGTGCTTGGACGCGGCGCTGGCGCCATGCCGAAGATGGCGCCCTCATTCCCTTCAACAAGGTTTCCCTCCGTTCAGCCAGACATGCGCGACCTGGCTGCCGAGGCTGCTGCTACGCAATCACAAGACGAGATGGCAATGCGAGCGTCCGCCTGGAGGATAGCGGCTGCCGACCATAGCGTGATAAAGAGCCGTCTCGAAGAGTTCACGTCGGTTCTTCCAGCCGATTTTGTTTTCCCATCGAGACACACCTTGACTAGATTTCTAGAGGGCTATGTCGGCGGCCTACATGAGCATATTCCCTTTCTGCATCTTCCATCCATATCGCCAGCCGAACTCTCACCGGAGCTAATCCTGGCCATCCTTGCCGTCGGAGCCCATTACCGTTTCGAGAGCCATCGCGGCAACGCATTATGGTATGCGGCAAAGGCTGTTGCATTTGAGCAGATCCGCCGCCGGCATAGCCATGAAGTCCACAGCCTTTTGCCGACTGCCTCCGCCTACAGTCCGCACTCGACTCGGCCGTCGCCGAGCTCGGGCTATCGCCACTCATTCAACTCGATGCAACATGATCGTCCTATAACACAGGAGACCCACCGAGAACCTTAGTAAGTATTTCTGGTGCCTGATGCTGGCTCGTGTGCTGACTTGTTTCCTCTTCGCACAGCTCGTCGAATACACCCCAGTCCCGTCTCGAGACTATTCAAGCCCTCCTCCTGCTGTTCTCTGTTGGCATCTGGGGGCCCAAGGCCATCCTGCACGAAGCACTCTCGTTGCAGAGCACGCTTGCACTTCTTATGCGGGACGACGGCCTGGTGTCTGAGACGTCGGCGCAGGCTGCCGACTGGGAAACATGGATCCGGGTCGAGGGAAGCACGCGCACAAAACTGATTGCATTTTGCTTTTTCAACCTGTGCAGCATCGTGTACAATACGACGCCCATGCTTCTGACGTCCGAGGTCAGCCTGTTTCTGCCACAGCCCTCCCGGCTCTGGAGGATGGAGACAGCCTGGCAGTGGCAGGAGGCTCGGCAGTCCTGTCCACATGTGGAACTGTCGCTCCAGGATGCATTCTCACGCATTCTGAACCGGAACTCGCAGACGCCCCTTGCACACGTGTCATCTCTGGGAAACTACGTTCTGATCCACGCCTTTATCCAGCACATCTTTCTGCTGAAACAGACGTCGTTTGCCATATCCTCGCACTATAGTGTCCACCGCGGGCTCAAGTCGGAGGATGTCGAGGAGGTGGCTCATGGCCTCCGGCTGTGGCAGATCGGCTTCGAGCAGCACCGGCAGATGCGCGATGCAGAGTCAGCTCAGCAGCAGCAGCAGCAGCAGCAAGCAATGGGCAGCCTCGGGCTGGTAGCCGGGTTCGACAGTCCTCCTGGCAGTTCGGTTACTGTCAACGCGACAGCGCTGCTACGGCTGGCCTACGTCCGTCTATACACAGACCTCAACCCCGGGCAGAGGCTAGAGACGCGCGACCCTATCTCGATCGCAAACGCATTCAATGGCGGCCTGCTTCTTGCGCGCGACCAGCGCACGACACGGGCAGTGGTACAGGCAATACACGCGCTGGCCATGCTGGTGAGAGCAGGCGTGAACTATGTGGCGCGGACGAAGTCGCTCGAATGGAGCATGCAGCATTCTTGTGAGTCGATGGCAGGTAGTATTGGCTTTCGAGGTGCTAACAGAGGGATCAATCTAGTGTGCAATATGGAGTGCGCAATTTTGCTGTCAAAATGGCTTGTCACGCTCGCTTCCATAGGTCCTTCAGACCCCCCCATCTCGGCAGACGAGAGAGCGCTTCTGGAGAACATGAGGCAGCTGCTAGACGAGACCGAATTTGCGGTGCCGATCGATCCGTCACTGGCGGGCGCGTCGTCGGCATCCGGTCAGACATCTGGAGGACAGCAGGTCGGCATGCCGAGTGATAGTGCCAAGCTGCGGCAGCTGGCAGCGGCAGTGATACGTCTGTGGGCGGAGACGTTCAAGGGCACGCACATCTTTGAGGTCGTCAGCATGATGGGCATGGGCCTGGAGAGCTATGCAGATATGCTGGAGAGGCAGCACGAGCACACGCCGCTCGCGCGGCTTCCCAACACGGCCGGTCTGGCCTAGACGAGGAAGAAAGTGGCGAGTTATGGCGGGTTTTTTTCTTTCTTTCAGGGCTGGCGTTCGCAATGGGCTGCAAGAGAAGCGATCGGGGGAAACAATACGCCCAATATACCCGTGGTTTGGCTTTGGTATAAGGGACGGAAAATAATGAAGTGGGAAGAGCAGCAGACGTAACGCTTTGACATCTTAACAAAGTGAGCTTTCTCTAGCAATGAGCCAGAAGGACTGGCTGAGACGGTGGCCTCTAATGCTGTGCCTGTTGCTGTCGTCGTTTCTGCCGTTGTGGACAGCACCGTCCCCATATCCGTCTTCCCTTGGAGAGTACGGCGGCAGAGTGGACGTGAAGATTCGTGATTGTGCGTGGCCGGGCTGAAAGCGAGGGCCGTTCATGATTGTGGCGGCGGCGGCGACGTCGGATATCTGGTCTCGGGGAGGCAGAGGCTGCTGTTTTCCTGGTGGGAGCATGACGACGCCATCGGCAGCAGGGGGCAACAGAGGGGGTTGTGGCAGTGCAGTGGCTGCTGGTAATGGCGATGGTGGATTGTGCTCTTCGTCTTCTGCTGGATGTGGGGAGACGGAGCCGCGTCTGGGCGACGGAGGCTGTTCGTCGGCTGGCGGGGCTTCCTGGCGAAGTCTGGCCAGCTTGTAGATGTGCAATGAGGTCAAGGTGATGGAGGCCAGAAAGGTGAACCTGAAGGGCATTGTGAGCTGAGAGAGAAGGGGGGAGAAAGGGAGAAAGGGGAGAAAAGGGAGAAAAGAAAAGGAGACAAGACGCACATGATGGAAATGGCAGCCCAGTAGAACGACTGCGAGACAAGACACAGTCGATGGGCCAGCAAGCCGGGAGCCGGGAGAGCGGTCAAGGGCCGTTCGGCCACGGGACAGCTTCCTGGACGGGCGGTAGTGCCGCCGGCAGTCAGCAGGGTGACGACGGCCAGGTCGGCGCCGCTCATCAGCACATCGCCGGCCACGGATGCCGCCAGCCACGGTCGACGGGCGGGGCGCAGGACAAGGACGCAGACGGCGGCGACATAGACGAGGAGGACGGCGGCGATGCCCTCGGCATAGACGAGGAGGACGTGAGAGACGTGAGCGACAGCTCCCGTCGGCAGGCCGTCGGCCCAGACGAGCAGGAGGCCGCCGAGGGTGACGGCGGCCAGCGAGACCAGCAGCTGGAGGATGCGGGCGAGCAGAAGCCAGGAGACGAAGCTGCCGGGGATCGCCATTGTCTGGAGGTGAGGCGAGGGTGAAGAAGAAGGGGCCGACGATGAGGAGATGGAGAGACGGAGATGGTCGGAATTCTGAAGCTGTCCGAGAAAAGCATCAGAACATGCACCTGTCTCTTCGGTCCTTCTCGCATCCTCTTCTCATCCTCTCTCTCGTCCAGTCTCGCCCTCTCCCCTCTCTGTCCCCCCCTCCCCCCTCCCGTTCCCCCTTCTCCCTCATTCTTGCACGTCTTGTGCGCGCCGTCGTGGTCGCATCGTCTTCCCTCGTGCGCGCATGTGCATGTTTTTTCCTTGTGTTGCGAGCGCACCAGCTCTCCAGGCCGGCAGAGGCCGGCTCCAGTCTGCCTGGGCGGCCTGGCAGAGACCAGAGGGAGGGCCGCACAAGGCGCAAGAAACGCGACATCACTGGCCCGGCCGACAGCATGAGTCAGAACAAGAGGTCAGCGACGCTGGGATTGGATCAACACAACAATGCAAAGGACGGGGGCCAATCACTGCCACGGCTGTCCTCGGGATGTATCTGTCTTGCCAACTTCTCAGTCTCATTTCGACTCACAGCGAAGATGCATCCCGTGACTACAGTGTCTGTCGGGGTTACCACTGTGGACAGCCAGGTTGCTCTGTATGATCCCAAAATGGCAGGAACAGCATTCACGTGATATCAAAACTTTTTCAGCATTGAACAAGTTTTTGCGGCCAACTGCCCCCGTGTCAGAACCGCGATCCCTCTGCGCCAAACGCGCATCTTGTGCCCCGACAGTGCCTGTGTGCGGATAGGAATGGCCGCCCCCGCGGACAAGGTGGCGGACGAGGTGGCGGACGTGGTGGGCAGCGACGGCGGCGACAGCGACAGCGACGGCGACGGCGGCGTGGACCTGTTTGCCGACCCGCCGGGCTACTACCCGCCGACGCCGCCGCCGACGACGGAGAAGCACGCGCTGGGCCGCAGCGGCGTGCAGCTGACGCTGCACCTGGTGGGCCACAGCGCGCTAGAGGCGCACCGGCTGTGGAACGGCAGCCGGGTGCTGGCCGACTACCTGGAGGAGCAGCAGGAGCAGCAGGAGCTGCAGGAGTTGCAGCCGCTGCAGGACGGCCAGGGTCCGGCCGACCAGACCGCCCAGACCGCCCAGACCGCCCCGGCCGTGCCGCTCATCCGCGGGCGGACGGTGCTCGAGGTCGGCGCCGGCGCCGCGCTGCCGGGCATCGTGTGCGGCCTCGTGCTGGGCGCGCGGCGCGTCGTCGTGACCGACTACCCGGACCCGGATCTCGTGGCGACGATGCGCCAGAACATTGCCGAGGCCGAGGCGGGACTGGCCGCGCAGAAGGGCGGCGGCGGCAGCAGGGCCTACGTGCCCGGCACCATCGTGGCCGACGGCTACGTCTGGGGCGGCGACCCGGCGCCGATCCTGGCCCATCTCCAGGCTCGGGATTCTTCCGCCGGCCTCGGCCCCTCTCCCCGCTTCGACGTCATCCTCCTCGCCGACCTGCTCTTCCGCCACGCCGAGCACGCCAGGCTGGCCTACAGCGTCGCCCAGATGCTGGCGCCGTCGCCCGCCAGCCGCGCCTACGTCTTCTTCACCAGCTACCGCCCCTGGCTGCGCCACAAGGACCTCGCCTTCTTCCGCCACGCCTGCGCCGCCGGCCTCGTCGTCCAGCACCTGCTCGAGCGCCGCCTCCAGCGCCCCCCGCTCTTCTTCCACGACGACCCCGGCGACGTCACCGTCCGCTCCACCGTCTCCGGCTACGCCCTCCGCTGGCCCCTGCCCGGCGAGGTCCCCGCCGCCTTCTGGCCGCCGCCCGGGGGCCTCGACGGCGATGCCGACGGCCAGCCGCCCCAGCCGACCCCAGGCACGGCTGCATAGCAACGGGGGGAGAAGGGGGGGGGGGGAGGGGGGAGATCATACCAGGTCTTGAATTTCACGTGCCTTTGTCTCTTTTCGTTTCTGCCCTCCAGATCACGTGACCTTTCCAGAGAAACCCCCCCCCCTCTATCCTGAACAGATGCATGTCAATACAGCCCCCCTCCCTCGCTCATGGCCTCCGACCCGCCCTCGTTCTGCCGCCTCTGCTGCAGCACCACCAGCATGCGTCGGTAGTGGGTGCCGGCGGTCGTGCTGCTGCTGCTGCTGCTGCTTCTGCTGCCTGTGATGCGCGGCAGCAGCTCCTGGAGACGGACGTCGTGCTCGGCGCGCTCGTTGCGGCCGAGCAGATCTCGGGCTCTGGAGTCGTGGTCGCTGTCATGGTCGCCGTCATGGTCGCTGTCAGGGCCGCTGTCGACGTCGTGGTCGCTGTCGCTGTCGTCGTCGGGGTGGACGAGGCTCTGGCCCTCGTCGCCCGCTGTCGGGCGGCTGGCCTCCTCGGCCGCGCTCTCCTCCTGCTGTCGCCGCTGTCTCTGCTCCGCCTGCGCCCAGACGGCGCGCAGAGCCATCTGCGGCTGGTACCAGCCGTCGGGCAGGCCGCCGCGGTTCCAGCGGCACACAAAGCTCCTCCAGCGCCGGCGCGTCTCGCTCGCCGACAGGTCGGCCAGCCGCAGACCCTTCTTCTGCCGGGCCAGATAGTGGGCAAACACGGGCTGGCAGGCGGCATAGTCCCAGCGCGAGAGCGGTCGCGCGCCGTGCGGAAGGGACGGCCAGTCGTCGCGGCCGTCATGGTGCCCTCGTCGGTGTTGTGTCTGCTGTGCATCCGGCAGCTTGTCGGACGACGACGTCCTCGCTGGCGACTGTGGCCGTCTGCTCGTTGGGTGCAGCGTTGCCATGTCGGCTACCTTCTGCTCTCGGGCTGAACAGCAGGCTCACAAAGCTGGTAGAGTTCAAACAGAAAGAAGCGGGAGGGATCAAATGGCCAAGAGCACGGAGACGCTTGAATATCCAGGGAACAGGTCACAAAATACTTGGACGAGCATTTGTCCCCGTCTTCTTCGTACCTTTCACTCCCACCCTCCTCGCCACTCGTGCTGAGAGCACCTTGCATTTCTTGGCGTCTCACGGACAAGACTTGCGGAACGGGGATGCAGAAATGGAGACCAGACATCCCAGACATGTCCATTATCCTTCACAAGGCCTCCGTACTGCTCCGTGTTAGCAACCACCATCGCCGCTTATGTAAGCTGTCGACGTCCCATCGCTTAGCGGGCGTGTGGGTCCCTTCGGCTAGCTCCAGCCAACCACGGCCCAGGGTTTTGTTTGCCAGAAGGATGATCTGCAAAGAATTTGTCAAGAATTAAGGTTTCATTGCGCCTGCGCTGGACCAGCCTTGCGCTGTAACTGGACAGGAGAGCCATCGCTGGACCCCCTTCTTCAGTAATTGTCATCCTTTCTCCGCAATCCTGCGCCTGCGGCTGCAGGAGGCGTCGCAAACATTCCAAATCGTGCTGCTGTCCCTCTGGACGCCAACCTCTTTCTGCTTTCTGCTGCCGCTCCCTCCAATGTCACCGAGCCTGCAGATATGATTCAGCATTCGTCGTGATACTTGAAGCAGAGTTATATTTAGCCGAGGACCGCAGCTCCCAATATATAAAACAATAAAAAGACGGTCTGAAATAATATTCCAATAAATAAAACCAAAACATTTGTGGGTATCTGATAGGTCGTCGACAACATGCGGAACTATTCCCTTCCCAAAATCAAATGCCGCAGCAAGAATCAACTTTTGAGCTCAGCTGTCGTCCTGTTTCCCAGCTGCATCCAGAGCAGATATGCGCCGGCTTCGGCTTCTATGTGACCAGCCCTCCCATTCGCCAAGCAGGAAGCTACTGCTGACGAGTCTCTGTATCATTATGGATCGTGCAGCCAACGCACTCGCAGTCTTCGCCGCAGGGGCACGTCAGCCCTTCACCGCTGCAGCCCATGACCGAGTAGCTGACGAACAAGAAATTCTCGGCTGACAGGGACACCTGGTCCTCGTCTAGCCCCGACGTGTCAGAGGGTGTTTGCTGCTGTGGAGAAGACCCGTCTGTGGGCTGCTGCACCGCTGTGCTCACCGTCGTCGTCGTCGTCGTCGTCGTCGTCGCCGTCGTTGTCGTCGTCGCCGCTGCTGCTGCTGCTGCCGTTGTTACTGCTGCCAGTGGCTTCGTCGTGCCTCGGCCGTTGATGGCCTGGTCCATCATGGTAGACCAGGCTGCCTGCACCGTGCTTTGTGTTGCGCTGTTGTACGGATGTGCCACGCAGCCGACACACTCACAGTCGTCACCGCATGCGCACATGTGCGATTCTGCACCCATCTCCTCGGTAGAAACAGGAAAGGACGACGTCGGCAACGATGGCTCCCCAAACTGCATGTGGGCAGCGATTGCCGCCGGATTGGCCGACGCCGTCAGGCCAGCGGGCCACTGCGACGGCTGCAGTGGTGCTGTCATCGTGCCGTATCCCGGATTGTACTTGTACCAAACTGGCGTGCCGTTGCTGTTGGTAAAATTGCCATACATTGAGCCCGAAGGCAGCAGCATCGGACCGCCTGCAGGCTCGGCCGTCTGCGCCATGGAAAACGAGCTGTCTGGTTGAGGGCCGTCTATGCTGTTTGCGTCCAGGCTAGCCTGCATGGACGGCACGCTTGATAGAGGCATTGACTGCAGACTGCCGTCGTTGCTTTCTGATTTCAACATCGGGTGCTGCGATGAATAGGACGAGGACATCGGAGTCGAGGCCGAAAAGTGAGCCGAGTTTGCCGTCCCGATATTGCTGCTCAGCGAATTGAGACTCGAGTTGGGCGTGTGTCCTGGGGAAGGTGCTGGCGTCTCCGGCGACCTCATGGAGCAGCACGAGCGCTTGGGTGCGCTGACTGGCGTCTCCTGGAGCGGGAGGCTGTCGAAGCCGGACATCTCGGCTGCGCCATTCATGGACTGTCCCATGCCGAGGCTCATGTTGCCGAGGTTGTCTGTGGACTGCGATACCTGACCAAGGGAAAGCGACATATCCATGGCTGGACTGTAGTAAGGACCGAAACCATTGTTTTGGACTCCGTACAGTGAAGAGCCGGCTTGGCCCTGCGTTTGGTAGCCGTTTGGAAATGGGCCGGAAGCTTGCATGAACATGGCCGACGTGTCGCCTTGCGGCGTGGGATAAGACGCCGCACCAGGCGGCAGCATGAACGAGTGGCCGCTCTGCCCTCCCGGCATCTGCATCACGCCCGTGGGCGACGCACCGGGGTCGCTCCAAAGTGCCGGGGCGGGATGGATGTTGACCTGGCTGGGGTCGGTCCTCTCAAAGGCGCTGGGGTCGAAGCGGTTCCGGACCGCAGACGGAGTCGAGGCTGTGGGCGAGTGGAATGCTCTCCTGGTCGGTGAGGACTTGGAAGCCTTCCCGTTGGGTTTTGAACCGCATCCGCATTTGCGCGCACGGGGAATTGCGGCGGTGACATTGCCGCACGCACACGCATGCTCGGGCGGATGGGGACAGACGCTCAGTGGCCGGCCAGGCTTCCGCACAGAAACCATCAACCGCTCGTCGGCATGGTTGCACTTTGTCGAACGGTGGCCGCGAATGCATGGCTCACTGCGAAGAGACACCAGATTAGCCGCCGGCCGGTTGCAGAATGGTCGTACAAACTGCACGAGAGGACTCGGGATATAAAAAAACGATATGAAAGGGGATGTGTAGGTTGAACTGCAGAGACAGCCAAGCAGGGACCGACCGAGGTTGGCTAACTGCTAGACCAGTTCCCAAGAAATGAAAAGCGAAGAAAAACAAGAAAACAGGAGAGGGGAGGGAAAAAGAGGGAAAAAAGGTACAGGGAGAGGAGACAGGGTACATACCAGGCCATCTTGACGCCCCTTATTATGGGCATGTTTGCGGTGGGCAGTCCTCAGGAGGAGCAAGATAGAGTGCCGCGATCTGGAAGATACCTGACGAGGAGAGCAGGATGGCAGACGATCGGGAGCAGAGTGGAGGCAGGGGGGAGCGGACGAGAGCGAGTGAGGACGGCTCGCAGCTCGTTCCAATGTCGAATTGCAGAGCACTTGACCAAAGCGGGATGGCTCGCCACAGAAGACCGGGTACACGCGATTATGGAGCGGCTCGCACCAGGTGATTGTGGGCGCGGGACGATGACGAGGCACGGCACGAGGAGGGCCAGACGATGGCGGTCAGGCCGGAAAGAGACAATGCGCGTGCCTTGCAGAAACCTCTGGGCAGCGGCTGCTGGGGCCCTGGCTGGCTGTGTCGGTCCAGACGGGGCTGAGGCGGAAGAGACGGAAGAGACGGAAGAGACGGACGACAGGACGGCGGGCCAGACGAGGGGAGAGAGGATGCTGCCCCGTCTTGGGACGACCGGTTTCAGTCGTTGTGCCCCTCTCTGGGTGTCTCGCAGACCCACAGCCGGCGAGCAGGTCACGACCGTTTGGTGTTCTGCTTGGCAGACGTCGGGCTGTGTCTCGTCGTCTCTGGACGATCTTCCGTCTTTTGTTGGTCCCTGTCAGGGGAGCAGATGCTTGATTGGCCGGCAAGACCTTGGGGGGGGGTCAGGGCAGAGACAGAGAGGGACTGGACAGGCCACGGAAACGTGCTCACTGACAGGCCGAGGCGGTGGGGGCGTTCAATTGAGGCAGTTTTCCGTCCGTGATCCGAGAGGTGCAGGTGGGCGCGAGAGGGAGGGGGACAGGAGGCGAGGGAAATGGATCAAGGTTTGAGGAGGTGTTCCCTTGGGCGTAGCAGAGAGAGAGAGAGAGAGAGAGAGAGGAGAGGAGGGGGTGGGGAGGTCAAAAGAGCAATGGCCGGTCAGGGTTTTGAATGCGAGAGATGAGATGAGCGGCAAAGTCCCATGTAGTCTGGCCGTCCGGGTGGTCAGCCGGAAAGAAGGGAGTCTGAAGAGTTCCCGCCAGCATAGACAGAGGTGGTATTACGAGTTTTGGCTGCGAGCGTCGTGCCGGGGATGCTGCGAGTGTCTGGTGGTATGCCGAGCCGGTGGGACAGACGGGACCATTTCAGGTTGAGGAAGAAACGAGGCCGGGCGAGATCAGCCCGTCGAGAGAGGCGGGAGACGGGCAAAAATAGCAGGAATTCACACGTCTGCTCTCCAGGCCGCCCCCGTCCGACCGCTGCGCCGGCTGCGAGAACAGAAATCTCAGGGGAGAGAGCAGTGGGGGATCTGTGGCCGTCCCGCGTTGCCAGCTGCCGCGATTCAGGGAAAAGTGTGTTTTTGTCCAAGACGAGAGAGCGCCTGTAGTTTGTTTCGAAACGATGCACATGGATTAGCGTGTCCTGCGTCCGAGGCCCTGGACGATAGCTTATTTGGAGGGCTGTTTTTTTATTCTCTGTTTTTTTTTATCTGAGCAAATACGCCGATACGCTTCTGACGGCCGGCATTACGGACTTGGACTACGGCTTCTGCCTGCCGCCAGAACGACAGGCAGATTTGCTGCAATTGGACAGCGCGGTAGCTCCTTCTGTTACCTGGACAGCCTGAACGCGCGGATGCTTCCCTGGCCGTAACGGAACAGGAAAATGAGAAGGAACGAGATGCGCTCTGGTCTGGTGGGGCAGTTGTGCGTTCTTCGCGCCCTGCGAGGAAGAGCGGTAGGCCGATTGAGCAAGTTTTCATTGGCCAGTCTGGCAGAAATGTGGGGATGCATGTTGGTGTGGTGCGCCGTCTGCATGCGGCAGGAACTGAAATGCTGGTAACCAGCTGGTCTTATGTAAGTGGCAGCGGCTGACTGCTGATGTAATAACACGGAAGGAGAGTCTGCATCGTCAAGCGAGGTCGACGGGGAGGGGAATGTCCGGCTTTGCCCATGTCTCGAATCTGGGTGCCATCTTATGGCTCCCGTTGGTCGTAGTATGCTCTCGTTGGGCGTATGCTCTCGTTGGTCTTTTGCTCTCGTTGGTCTTTTGCTGTCCTCGTTGCCCTCGTTGCCCTATTTGTGCCCTCGCTGCCCTCGTTTGCTCTCCGTCTTCTCAGCTTCTTCATCTTCACTCGCCGTCCTCGGCGTCGACATCGGCAAACATGTCGACGGCGCGCATCCGCTTGCGCGACGGTCTTGCGGCGGCGGCGGCCACGATCTGAAAGCCTCCGATAGACCTCGTCTCCGTCTTGTGCTCTCCCAAGCCGGACTCCTCCGTCTCCTTCTCGTCCTGTTCTGCCGGCTCTGCGCCCGACGCGCCGTCTTCCATCTCCACATCGCCATCGCCATCGCCGTCGCCGTCGCCGTCGCCGTCGCCCCCGTCCGACAGGCCGCTCATGCCGGCCGCGTCGTCGTCCGACCCGATCTCGCCCTCCTCGCTCATGGCGACAACGTCGATGCCGATCAGGGCCTCAATCTCGTCGGACGTCAGCGGAATGCCGTCCAGCTCAAAGTCGCTCATCGGCTCGCCGTCAATGTCCTCCTCGCCGAGACACGCCAGGTCGAGCTCCTCGTCGTCTGTGTATTCCGACCGGTAGGCGCCGTTGTTGTTGTCGTCGTCGTCGTCGTCGTCGTCGTCGTCGTCGTCGCCGTCGTCGTCGCCGTCGCCATGGCCGGCGTCATCACCGCCGCTGGTGGCGTCGTTGGCCGCGTCTGCCGCGGGCTGAAAGCCAGACTCCTCGACGGGCTTTGCCGCCACCGAATCGACCGTCTTCCACCGCCCTCCCTTTTTCGATGTCGCATCGGCGGCGGCGGCGGCGGCGGCGGCGTCGATGGCCTTCTTGCCCCTCTTCGCGCTCGGCGGGTTCTCGAAGCTGGTGACGAGGTACTCCTGGGTCTCGGCAGAGAAGACGGACCAGCCGTCCCAGTGGTCGAGGACGAGGCCGATGCTGCGCTTCCACTTTTCCGCCCGCAGACGGCCCCAGCGGAGCCTCTCGGCCATCAGCCCGAGGCCCTCAAACACGCGCCGGCGGCGCAGGGCCGTGTCGAACAGCTGGCGGTAGCGCCAGGCGTGGCGGATGCCGCTCGTGGCCGAGGACGAGAGGATGTCGCTCACGACGTAGACGGCCACCAGCTTCGCTCCGCTCGTGTCGCGCACGGCGCCCGGCTCGGCTGCGGCGGCGTCCCCGTCGTCGGCCCGGCGGTAGGCGGGGTTGGCGGCCGTAAAGGCAAACGGGGTCTCGATGTTGGACACGATCATGTCGACAATCTCGTCGGCGCCGCGACTCGCGTGTCGGATGGCAAACGACGTCACGCGGGCAATGTCGCCCTTGCGCAGCTTGGAGAGGGTCGACGGCAGACGGGCCAGCAGATGTGCCAGCTTTGCCTTTTCGATGGGGTTGAGGAAGATGTCTTCGTCGGCCGGAGCCGCGGCCGACGCGCCGCCCCCGTCTGCGCCGGCGGCATCGTCGTAGTCCGAGTCGTCAGACGAGTTGCCGTACTCGGAGTCGGACACGAACTCGGAGACGCCCGTGACAAACTCGTAGGGCAGCGGGTCGTCCGGGATCTTCCAGGCGTGGCTGCCCTCGAAGAAGGGCATGTACCGGCCGTGGCCCCTCCTTGTCTGGTGGCCCGTGACGGTCTCCCAGAGGCGGTAGCGGTACCAGACGCCGGCCTCGCTGCGGGCGTCCCAGATCCAGGCCCAGCGCTCCTCGCGCTGCACGTCGGGACGGCTCATCAGCAGGGCCTCGAACGCGGGGCCCTGGCTGAGCACGTTCTCCACCACCTTGTGGATCATGCGCAGCTTGCGGATGTCGCGAGGCGGCCGCACGGGCACGTAGAGCAGCCCGTCGCGGCTGACGGTGGCGCTGCTGCTGCTGCTGCCGGGCGGCGCAAACGAGGCCGGCGGCGGGATGCCGGCGCGCCCACCGCGGCCGTAGGCGGCACGGCCGGCGTGGAGCTGGGGAGGAGGCGCGTAGCCGACGGCGGACGTGGACGCGCCGTCGAGACGCGGGGGCGGCACGGGCTTGGCGCCAAAGGGCTGTGCGCCGGCCGCAGAGAGAGACGAGGCGGGCGCGGACGCGACGGCCGTGGCGGCGGCGACGGCCGACGACAGGTGGCGGTGCAGGCTGAGGTAGTAGCCGTAGCCGAGGTAGCGGTTCTGCAGGGCGCTGACGGCGGCGTCGATGTCGCTGGCGGCCGAGGCGGCGGACAGCGTGACGATGGCGGCGGCCGACTTGCGCTCGGCCGAGCCGGACGACGCAGACGCAGACGCAGACGCAGACGCGGCCGGCAGCATCAGCACGCCCTCGACGACGAGGCCGGTCGGCGTGACCAGCGCCCGGACCGCTGCCGGCGACATGTTGGGCGGCAGGCTGGCGAGCCGGATCGTCGGCTTGGACGCCGCCCTCTCCTCGGCGCGGTCGGCCGCCGTGCTCGCGAGGCTGCTGCTGCCAACCGTTGCCGTTGACGGGCCGCCCAGCCCGCTTCCGGCTCCGAGGCTCGCGAACCGACCGGCCGTGCCGCCACCGCTGCCACCGGGACCGCTTCCATCGTCCTCGTCGCTGCTGTCGTCGTCAAAGGCCGACAGCCGGCCACTGCCACCACCAGGCCCGCGTCTGGGCGCCTGCTGCTGCTGCTGCTGCTGCTGCTGCTGCTCGTCCCTGTTCCGTCGTTCACCCGGTGTCGATGTTGTCGGGCCCAGGCTGCCCGGCCCGCTGTTGCGCATGGCTGCCGGGCCCGACGTCGGGATGCTAAAGTGCCGTCGGCCGCTGCTGCCCAGGAGCGTGGGCGGCTGCGCCATCGGACCGGCCCCGGCGGCCAGAGACGCCCGGCTGCCGCTGCTCTGGCCCGGCGTGGTCGGGGCGCCGCCGTCGTGGCCGCTGCCGCCGTCGTCAAAGCTCCTGACAAAGTCCTCGTAGATCGCGGCCGTCTCGGCAGCCTCGCGCTGGCGCTTGGCCTCGGCCTCGGCACGCTGGCGGTCAAAGACGGACTTTTTGTTCAGCGGCCGGGGCGGGAAGCGGTTGTTGGACGCCATCGTGGATGGCTCTGGAGGCCAGACGGCGTCCCCAAAAGTATGTGGAAAAAGAAGGAGAGCGTGCGGTCGATCTGGTCAGAGGTCACGATGGCAGCGGCAATGTGGCTCTGCAGCATTCAGACGAGGCCATCAGCCCGGTCGTGGTTGTCTGGGGCAGCGTCCGTGGACATGTGCATCGCCGTTGTCGCTATCGACGTGCGTTGTGGTAATTCAAAGGTGTTTGGTGGATGCAAGACAGATTCGTCGAGAAGCGTTACGGGGCGCACCTGCCGCTGCAATCTGCTAGATAACGCGTTGGCGTTGTGGCGCACCGCCTCAGCCACAGCGGTCCAGCAAGCCCACCCATCCCAATCGCGCCCTACCTTTTGCCAAGGCCGATGCCGCGCCGGTGCAAGCTATCACGCCTATCGACCGCACCATGTTCGGCTAGAACATCCGCTTCGAGCAACATTGGGCCAAGGGCTGTCCGCCGCTGCGGCCATGTGGCCGGCCGACCTTGGCGTGCAAAAGCGTTAATCTGCCGTCCTCGCCGCGCGACCTGGCGAAATCGCCCTCGTTTCGCTGCATCCTGCCGACACCATGGCCTTTACAGCTCCCGGGTCCATCCTGATCGTCGGCAGCGGCGTGTTCGGCCTCAGCACGGCCGACGCCCTGGCCCGCCGCCCCGCGTTTGCCCACACGGCCATTACCGTCGTCGACCGCGGCTCGGACGAGCTGCCCGACGCGGCCGACGACGACGACGACGACGACGACCGGCACTTCCCGGCCCGCGATGCCGCCAGCATCGACAGCTCGCGCATCATCCGGCCCGACTATGCCGACCCGGCGTATGCGGCGCTGGCCAACGAGGCCCAGGCACTGTGGCGGGGGCCCGGCGGCCGGCAGGACCACATTGGCGGCGACGGCCGGTACGTCGAGTCGGGGCTCGTCGTCATTGCCGACGCCGACGCCGACGGCCGCGAGAAGCTGCCCGGCCAGACCAAGACCGGCCTCGACTACGTCCGCGAGAGCTGGGCCAACGTCCAGGCCATGGCCAAAGGGGATTCATACCTGGCAGAGAGGTAGGCCGGAAGGAAAGGAAAAAAAGATCGATAACACAGGCTGACCCCCTCCCCCCCCCCCCAAGACTCAAACTACTGCCCGACCCAGAGGCCATCCGCGCTGCCGTCGGCACCGGCGGCACCACCGGCTCGTGGGGCTATCTCAACGGCGCCAGCGGCTGGGCCAATGCCGAGGCCAGCATGGCCTGGATGCTGAAGCGCGTGCGCCAGACCGGCCGCGTCCGGTTTGTGCGCGGACGCGTGCTCTCCCTGTGTACAGAGCCCACTGCCGGCACAGAGACCACCGTCACCGGCGTCTGTCTGGCCGACGGCCGCACGCTCGCCGCCGATCTGGTCGTCGTGGCCGCCGGCGCCTGGACCGAGGCGCTGCTGGACGCCTCCCCTACGCCCACGCCCTCCCCCTTCTCTGCGCCCTCCGGCCTCGCCGGCTCTCTCGCCGCCACCGGCCAGGTCCTCGGCTACGTCCCCCTGGCCGCCGCCGAACACGCCCGCATCGCCGACATGCCCGTCGTCCTCAACCTCAGCACCGGCCTCTTTGTCATCCCTCCCGCCGCCGACAGTCACGTGCTCAAAGTCGCCCGTCACGGCTACGGCTACATCAACCCGGCCCCGGCGACGGCGTCTCCGTCGGCGCCCTCGGCCCTCTCCGTGCCCTGGACCGCCCAGGACGACCCCAGCCTCGAGATCCCCCCCGAAGGCGCCGCCGCCCTGCGCCGCGGCTTGCGCGACATCGTGCCGCTGCCCGGCCTCGCCGACCGCCCCTTTGGACGCACCCGCATCTGCTGGTACACCGACACCCCCACGGCCGACTTCCTCGTCGACTACCACCCCCGCTGGCACGGCCTCTTCTTCGCCACCGGCGGCAGCGGCCACGGCTTCAAGTTCCTCCCCGTGCTCGGCGCCAAAATCGTCGACTGCATCGCCCGCAGCCCCCCCGAGGCTTTCCGCCAGAAATGGGCCTGGAAACACCGCCAGACCACCGCCACCGAACCAGGTCACAGCCCCGGACAGGACTCTGCAGTGTCCTGGAAGGCTGTCGTCTGTCACGACGGCAGCCGTGGTGGCCAGCCTGGACTGATCCTCCAGGAAGAGCTCGCCAAGGCCCGCTCGCCGTAGACTGGAAGGACAGAGTTGACCAGGTTCTACGGCGTCGAACAACTACGTTAGTCCTCTTCGAAAGCTGAATCACGGAGCTCAACGGTAAACAGTGCTCAGAAATGATACTGAAACGAGACGGCGTTATGTCTTTGCACACTCTCGTCTCTTCTTATATATCTTGGCTAAGTTAAAAGCTTCTAGAGAAGACTAATCCCACCGGTCACCGTGTGCAAAGCACACTCCTAACCCGGTCATGAGAGCCAATAAAACAGGGGGGGGGGGGGGGGGAAAAAAAAAAGAAACCCTTGTTCATCTCATGTGCCCTCTTGCCTAACTCCCACCTCTTGCCTACGCTTGTAAACGCCGATGCAATGCGACTGAAAAGCAATGTATGTCGAAACCAGATAATTTTTACATTTCGCCCGAGTCCACGTGAAGAAGATGACTGTTTTATAGATATGATGTTCGGTGGAGAGAGAGGAGGGTGGTAGTCGGTAAAGCGGTAGCCGTCCGGCGCGTTCGAGATAGCTGCCTGCCTACACCTTGCGGAAATCTGCAGAGTGGCAACGTGTTAGCTCAAGTGGATACGCCATCGGAGCGTTGTGGTGTGACGGCATGACGAACCTTGCAGCACGGGGTAGATCATCTCGAAGGCCTGGTAGATCTCCTCGCGGACTTTAGCGCCGGTAAGCACCGTCTTGCCGCTCACAAAGATAAGCAGCACGATCTTGGGCTTGATCATGCGGTAGATCAGGCCGGGGAAGAGCTCGGGCTCGTAGGAGCTGAAGTTGTGGTGGCGCGAGGCCAGCCCCTCGAGACGGACGGGGAATTTGATGTCGCATGAGCCGACAATGTTCTGGATCTTGAAGTCGGTGAACTTGGCATTGAAGCCCAGCTTCTGGATGATCCGAGCGTACTTGCGCGAAGCCAGCTTGCTGTCGTCTTCCGACTTGGCGCCGGTCACGACCATCTTTCCGCTGGCAAAGATCAGAGCCGTCGTCTTGGGCTCGCGGATGCGCATGATGACTGCCGCAAAACGCTATGGACGGCACAGTTTAGCCCCCCTAGCAAGTGCAGCAACGCTTCCACGCTTCCACCCTCCCGAGTCGCTCACCTTTGGGTTGTACTCGGCGTTGCGGGCGTGCAGCGCAATCGTCTTCAGATCCAGCCGGCAGGCCAGGTTGACCGTGGCCACAATGTTTCTTCAACACAGGGTAAGCCGCACTGTATCCCACCGCAGGGGCCAGGGGTCAGGGCATGGGGACATACTGTAACGTGGGCGTCAAGCCGCTCCCAGTGTGCATGGCAACAGGGGTCGCAACCGGCGTTGCCGGCGCCACCTCTGCACCCAGAGCGCTGGCCGAATCGGCGCCTGCTTGGGACAGGTCGCTGACGGACCCAAACGACTGCTGCTGGCTGCCGCTGGCGCCCGTGGTGTCGACCGGAGGCGTCAGTTCGCTGTGGCCGGTAGGGAACGACAGCGAGCCCGGTGCCGTGAAGGCCTTTGCCTGCAGGGCGTTGGTGGGGTGTGTGTGGATGACCTCCATCGTTGCGGACGGGAGGAAAGGGGAAGAGATCTCCGGGGTGGGATACAGAAGGCGGACAGAACCTGTAGAAGCCAGCATCACGCATGTTAGCCTCTGCCTTCACGTGACGTTGCAAGACGCAGCGCATCGAATGGCTGGTGGCAAGTGCCTCCCGAGTCAAGAAAAGAACCTCCATAGGGCTGGAGAGGATGGCAGTCTTACCGACCGTGGGAGATAAACAAGTAAATGTCTCCCCCAGTATAGGCTACTCAAGGCGATGTCGTAAAATAAAAAAGTAGGAAACGACAAGACGGTGGAAGAGACAAGAGACAGAGAGGTAGAGAGGGAGAGGCAAGACTGGGGAGGATGTCTCTTTTCAGTCCTTTTTTTCGTTTGTTCTTTTTGTGGTGTTGTCACTTCAGCTGCACATGGGACCAGGGTTTGTTCTGTTTGTTCTGTTTGTTCTGTTTGTTCTGCTTGTTCTGTTTTTAATGTTCTTTTTTCTTCTTTCTCTCTCCGAGGCTGTGCGATTCGGATTGCGCGTTGCGAGAAGACGGCCGGGGGGGGGGGGGGGGGGGGGGGGGGAAAGGAAGACCGCCGAAAGGTAAAAAAAAAACACGATGCGCCCAGAAGCGAACCATGT